>JANHGB010036090.1:0-37122 GCA_026283785.1 Coracopsis vasa | reverse complement strand
ACCTTAGAACATTCTGCACCAACCATGTGATCAGCTAACATATGGGACTGAGGTTATTTGTGCCTCTTCCACCTTTTCCCAGTCAATTGCTGCAGGAAAGAAGAGTGGAGACAAAAAGTATTGGAATGGAGGCTGCTCTAACAAAAGAGTTTTAAAAATGTTATGAAATAAAAATCAAAACAAAACAAAACAAAACCAAAACCAAAAAACCCAACAAAAAAAAAAACCAGCTGAAGTTTACTGTTTCATTTTACTTTTTTACAGTTTTCCCTTTATTCCCAGGATAAACTATTCCTTATGACTTTACTCCAGCTGGTTCTGGGGAAGGAAAGATAAGAGAGTGCAGGGCTTTGCAGCACATGGTGTGCGCAGCCCACAGGCACCTCTCCCCTGAGCTCTCTCAAGACATGCATGCTGCCTGCCTGGCTGGCTGGCTGCTCAAGGCTCTCTGTGCCTCTTGACATCATGCTCCCTGGCTGGGAGCATCCTCTGAGGTGCACACTAATTTAAGAATACAAATGTAATAACAAAAAAGATGAAATTGAATTAAAAAAAAAAAAAAAAGCCATTGAAAAGTCAAAAGAAAGTCCACCACTCTTCTTACAGTGTACAGAGGCTTGTGGGCATGTCTACATACTTTGGTACCAACGGCTACAAATCTGCTGTATTCATCTCCCAAGACCAACAAACCATGAAGCTAAACATCTGTATTAAAAGAGCCCTGAGTTTAAGGTAATAAATTTTTCTGGGAAGCAGTATTAAGTAGCTTATACTACACTAGCAGATGCATGCATGTTAGTCCTGAGCAGGCCCTCATCTTGCAAGTTCAGAGGTGCAACTGCCCACACTTGCCCACATAGACACAGCATTTCTGTTCTCCATATATATGTAGATATATTCCTTCTCAGTCTCTCAGAACTATTTTCCCAGTGAATTTAACATTGCTAGCTCTAAGATAAAGGATAAAGACTTAGCCTTTTTCTTTTTCATTCAAACAGATTCTCTCATGATGAATATGCATACAAACCTGAAAACCTAGGCTTTATGGACGAAATTCAGTTCTGGCACAGATGGTTGTGTATATCACCTTCTACTAGACAAAAAAGATTGCAGGAAAAGGGGCTTCAGGATCTTGTGGTCAAAGCAGCTTGCAGACTTACTAGAAATGTCTCAGCTCCACTGCTCAGCTCGCTGCACAACGTTACAGCCTCAAAGAGCGACCTTTGGGGTGCATGTTTCTGTGAGCCAGGGTTCCCCCAGCTACACAGCTTGCCTGGCAGGCTGAAGCAGCAGACGTGAAGGTGTAAGTCTGCAAATGCTAAACCACAGGCTGCTCACTCCTGAACTCTGTGCTGTACCGCTAATATTGCTGTGGGAACATTTGCAACCTATGTGCTCCCTGACACGTCGTTCCTTGGACTTCTGTGAACCGCTCACGGCAGCAGATTACAAGACAAAAACCCCAAAATAAAACAAAACCCAGTTATTAGGGGCTTTTACGGTACAATATTCCAGTCTTTTCATTAAATAAGCTGACTAAATGAACATAAAAGTGGTGTTTGCCGCAATGAGACTCCAGCTGAGATTCCTTCAATTCAGCACAAAGGAGGTTTGTCAGATTCCCTGTAAATACGCTACAGTAGCGGGTCCCAAGTTAAGACTGATGGAATAAAATAACTTGTGATTGTGGAGCACATTTCCAAATGAAGCCGTAAGTCCCTAATTCTTTGCCTTAAGATTGTATCTAAACATTTTTTACAGATCTCAAACCTTTTGAACTTTAAAACTTTACAATAGCATAATTATTTTTATCTTTTCTAAGAACTTATCTGGTGTATGAAACTAGATACTCTATACTGTGATTCAGCCCTCAGGCTTTAAAATGCAGTTCCTTTGAAAAATAAAATATAAAATCAAATACAATCTCTCTGACAGTATTAGACTTCTGTTTCTGGATTTATAACAGTGATTAATATACAGCCCCTGTGCTTGAGGTAAAAGGAGCCCACAGTTGTGAGAGGAACATTTATCCAACATAAGAAGAAGCAATATTAATAAACAGACTTAAGTCAAAAATTGTATTGGTAAGGGCACTAACTCAGCTATGCAGGACTGTTCATAATACACTTCATTAGGACCTTCAGTGCTTCTGTCAAGATTATGTCATTTTAATACCCATCAATGTGAAACTTCACGGAAAAGCGAAATGCTTGGACCGCTACTGTGGAGTGATGCCACATGAAGGTTTAGATGCTGGGGCACAGATCAGATTCATAATCCAGATTTACACGTTGAAGTGTCCACATCACCTGGTGTAGTATGAACCATCTACAAATGGGATCTTTCCATGGCAGCATAGTGACTGTGTAGCCAAATACATGAACCAGAAGGAAATGCAGAGAGAAGGGAAGGTCCCATGGTCTTCCCTGAGGCCTGAGGGTGCAGCAACCTGATGAAGGATCTGCTCACAGCCAGCTCCAACTCAGACCCAGCCAGCACAGACTTAAATTTCTCTTTGATGTGCCATCTCAAACCCACAGTGAAACCTCAAAAAAAGCCAACAAATGCAGCATTCTGCACAAGAACAGGGCACCAAGAAATACAAGAGCTTTTTGATTCTTTTATTCTGTCTGGTATTATTTAAGTATGTCCCTCACCCCATGACCCTACCTCACAATTTCAGAGTAAAGCTTACACCTCTGCTGAAGAGCATACACAGGTCTCCTAGAAAGTAATGGCCTCAGCAAAAAACCCCAATGGTGATGATACACGGCTTTTGCAAAATAAAGCTGTTACGTATGTATGTGTTTATGATTTATGTAAATGCTGTTATTATGTCCATTTTATACAGTTTTGTATCACATAGTAAAATTACTGATGAACTCCATAGGAGGTGTGAGACCCATCTTCCAAGTCTCTGCCAGTCCAAGGGCATTTGAACACACTTGTCTCTTGTCTCAGAGGAAGATCCTCACCCTCAGACTACGCATCCGGTGAATGAGGTGTTCCCATGATCAGTACCAAAAATGTATATGGATGTCCTTTTATTAAAAAGTAGTTGTTTGAATTTCATGTGAATGTTGGATTAGATTATCCCATCTTTTGAGCAAAAGGATTAATGGGCCTACAGAGCCAGACTCACTGCTATACCTACCATCAGTGAAGCAGAGCAGGAAACTGTGGGAAACTAGTTACAGCCCTCTGATTCTCTGTCTAAATTAGGCCTGTTAAATTAGGCTCTTCCTTGCTGGAGAACAACCATATCTTGAGATCCGCTACAATGGGCTGGCTGTGAAGAGGGCGTATGTGGGGAAGCTGGAAAGCAAGAGGCTCAGCCCTTTCCCAGCTCTCTTTTCAGTGGAGGGTTGTTAAGGAGCTTTCACCAAATACTGCTGCTCCACTCATCCAGAAATCTGGAAGGTGGGAAGGCAGTAGGAGCACTCAGGTGAATCCCCTCAGGGCTCGCTTGGCCCATGCTGGCACAAGTAGGTGTAATTTTGATCTCATGGGTCAGCAGAGGTGAAGCGGGGAAAGGATGTCTCTTCTGCTTTTAGGGCAGGAAAAAACATAAATTATAAACTGAATGTAATGTCTACAAAAGGTAGCTTATATATCTTTATGTGATTTCCATGTTGCAGACCTTAAAACTGTGCCTGAAAATCATTGAAAATGAGGAGACAATGAATTCCTCATAAGAAGTAATGGGAGCCAAACTGAGAAAATATGCTGACACATCTTTTTGTTTGGTTAGGGGTTTTTATCCACATTTTTCTTTTTTTGTATATTAGTCATCTTATGGTTGCACCACCAGGTGCCACCAAGAGTGGGATGAAAGGATACAAAAATAAAGCTGCAGTTTATGCATTTGAGGACTCAGGTGCCACTCTAACATGAGACACTGTAGTTCTGACTACAAGGCATGTAACAGGCTTTAGAACCAGAAAATAAACAGTACAGAGCACAGACACTATGGAGACTAATTTTAGAGCTTTGCCTCTTATTTAACTATTTTGAACTGGAATATAAAGTGCAGTGAAAGCTCCTGAGAGCTGAATTCAATCTCCTCCCCAGATACATGGCTATTTCTCAGTGTTATATGACACTTTCCAACTTGTCATGTACTGCTATCACTCAAACCCATTTATAACTTGTTAACAAGGTGGTGAAAGGGAGCTGAATATTTTCCCAGAATGGTAGTTATATGTTTTAATAAAGATGAATATCTTCATCATTTTAAGGACACGTTAAATACTGGGGTAAAATACCCTTCTTTGACATCTGGAAGCAAGTTCTTTTGCTAGGTGGTACAAAATTCATGCCATTTATTTTATTTTTACCAGAATCAAGCTGACAATTGACACCATCAAGAAATATGCCTCAGATTTCTTGATAATTTCATAGCTATTATTATAATAATAGGGAGAATATTGTATGACAAACTCAGTGCCAGGGAAGAATAAACTACTGGGGTCTTGACACAGATTTCTCCTAAGGAATGTGTGTTGCTTAGTTTCTGAAGGGAAATCCAATTATGATTTTTGTAACTCTCACAAGACTTCCTTTTTGCATAAAGTAGATCATCTGCAGCAGAATGTGTTGCATAGGGCACTCAGTTTTCATCTCTTCTTGACAAAGTCCATTCTCCAAGCTTTGTGGACATTTCCTCATGCTCCTCTCTTCCCTCTTGGTACTCAGGGAGCTTTCTGCAGGGAGCAGAAGAAACCAGCTCCAGATGAACAACTGAGGTAGCTCCTCTGTGCATTAAAGGAGCCTCACATCTGAACCTAGTGGAATAAAGACTTGGAATTTGTATTTCCCAGACTCCTTCACAATTTTTGTTTATATTTTTGCACATAACTTATTCATCTCTTCTTAGGTCAAGGTCAGTTTATTTTGGGAAACTGATCCAAATTATGCTATTCATTGACCAGATTTATATGTCAGTGACTTAAGAAGGTAGATTTGGCATGTCTTAGTGGACGACTGCAGATACAAGTCCTGTCACCATGTGTAAAAACTTGTAACAAATGGAAAGACAGAATTAATAGAGAATCTGTGAAGTGTAATGAGAAAAAATATATTGTGTAATAAAAAATATAATCAATGCTAACGTCACCTCTGTGATCCAGGTAGGAAAAAATAATCCTCCTGAAGCACTTTGCAATGCATCTGTGAAAGACTCAGTCCTGAAGCCGTCAATGAGAAGAAACTTGGCATCAGCGTCAACAGTTGCAGAATTGAACCTCACAGCAAAATGAGGTTTCCCTCTTTCAGCATTTCAGTTTTCTCTCTTTCAGCCCTCCTTTTCCCTGCACCCACTACCACACAGTCTCTTTTTCCCTTGTTCATTGCCAGAATGCAGAAAAGGTCTTTTTCCCAGCCCTGTCTGATGAAAACCCATCAAATTTGGGTGAGATGCAAATAAAACTGTCATCTGTTTTCACATGTTTTGAAATGCCTGACTTTTTGTGTTTATAATTTTGAAAATTACTTAATTTTAAAACCTCAGACTTTAAAGGATTTCTTCATTATGCCCTGAAAACTAGCACAAAGGCAAAGGATAAAGAAAACAGGTTTTTAAATGAACATTTAGTACTTTTTTTTTTCTCTGGCAAGGTTTTACACAAGCAGCTGCAATAGTGCAATAGTTAATCAGCTGTATGATACTTAACCCTTTGAATGTCAACTTCAATCTACATTGTTGAAAGGAATCAACATTTTTTGTACACTCACCCTACTTGCCTCCCAGGTTATGCTTTTTTGTTATTCTCCTTTCCTCAGCTGCACACCATGTGAAAACTGTGCCTTCATTTTGCATATGGTTTGCTGCTAGTTATGCTGCTGTCCCGGAAGAATAACTGAGAGAAATTATGACCACTGAGTTACTGGCACTCCTGTGTCCAAAAATGCAATATCTGGGAGAAAGTAAATTATTGAGATATCACCTGGAAGAACAACTGGGCACTATAAAAAAACCTGAAAAGACCAAAAACCAAACAAACACGGTTTCATGGGTTGTGTCCATAACATTTGCTAAAGAACAATCTTGAGATGACAAGTGCATGTCTAAGTATAAATCTAGGCTGTACCATGGTCACATTACGTACAGAGGAGACATGGGTGTAGAAAATGTGTATCAGCCATTTTTTCCCTTCCCTTTATCCTAGACTTCTTGGTGGCCAAATTAACCCTCAGTATCACATGTGAACAACTCTACAGAGTTGGAACAAAACCATAGCGACAGGCAGGACTCAGGCTGTCCCATGTCCTTGGGACCCTGTGCCAAGCGGTACACACTTCATGCTATGGAGGTCCTCAGGGAACTCTTTGGGCACCACTTGCTGCTACATGCTAGCATGCAAAGGCTCAAGTAAAGCTTCGAGCTTACAACAATTATGCTCCCATCTGATTTCTTTAGGACAAAGAAGCTGCATGCGCCTCAAGGCAGAGCACAGCTGTGGTGTGAAGAGGAAAATGCCAGTGACAACCAGCCCTAACACTCCCCAGCTGCCACCTCCCCAGGAGGTGACACAGCTGCAGGGGCCACAGACGGCTCTCAGAGATGAAGTCCCTACTGCTGCCTGGGAGCCTCATGACAAAACACAAGTTACCCATGCTCAGCTGACAGTCAGGCTGGCCGTCCCCTGGGCTACGTTTCCTGTCACAGCAGGGTGCAACCTATTGGTCTGCCTGTCATGCAGGCATCTGCTCTCCTTTGCAAAGCAGAACGGCCTTTGATCCAGAGCCTGGATTAAAATCCATCTTTGAAGATTTGCTATGTGGTGCTATATTTAAAACTTTCCTATAAATTAAAGACCCAACAATTATCTTAGAGAATTTCCAAGCTCCAGAGCTGCATTGCTGTGACCTTCTTTCACAGATGCTCAGATTGAATCCTTTGGATCCCTTTGCAGCCTCCAAATATAGGATATCCTCATCCCTTGGGACACCTCGGACATGTCCCAGGACACAGACTGAAAGTTATTTCCACAAGTGAATCCCCAGAAGAAGTGGGGATCAGATGGACAACTCACAGCCACGACCATGCTACAAACTGGGGTTCCCGCACACAAGCCTGGTGCCAGCGAGATGGGCTAATGCCAGCCCTCCATGACTGTCAGCCCTAAGCAGCTCTTTTACAGAACAGTGCAATTAACCAATTGTATAGAAAACTTGATTCTTTGTGCTACTTTGAGGTACTCTTTTGGGGTATTTTTGCAGTCTCTTTGGTTACAGATTAGACTGCCTTATTTTAATTCTATGCCAGCTCTGTATACCCTTGTGACTGATAGCTACTGATTGCCATTATTGGCAATCACTGGGAAGCAATCTGCCATATTAGAATAGGGACATTACAATTTACATCTAATAAATACAGATGGATGCAAGAAAATATATTGAAATATATTCCTAGGAAAACGTGTCATTAAAAATAAAATGATGGCACACCAGAAAATTCAAGGATTGCATAACCTTTTGATCTAACCATGTACCTGTGCACTAAAATGTCTTATATATCCTGATCAGCTAAGGAACTGTTCAGGAATTTTATCAGCTTTTTAAAACTTGTTACTGTTATCTGTTATTACTTTGTAAATACCATTTACAGTAGTTTATAGTCATCAGCGACTTCTGCTGAGCAAAAGATCATTGCCACTCAAATATATATCATTTACATTCTGTTTCAACACTAGTACAAATAATTTTCACTTTACTCAGACAGAGAGAGTGTGATTTTGACGTTTAATATGCTGATTTTTTTCCCATTGCCACATATCATAAATAATCTCTGATCATTCTATGTTCGTGTATCTTGTATGTACATTTATCCTCTTCCTTCCAACCATTCCTTATAAACAAGTAAAAAAAATGATGTGGTTTGCTAGAATTTTTCCCCAGAAGATAAATGTTTTTACTGCTTTGTATTTTCATGCTATTTCATTGTCTATTTTAGATCCATATTTCCTTTTACATCTTCAACTATTTGTCTTGCAAGATCCCCAGCCATCTGTCCAGTCCCTGCTCCCTCTCTGAGGTCACCTTTTGTTTGAAATAGTTTGTGATGTATTATTTGTTACTGATTATAGCTAATTCTTCTCATTCTACATAGACAAAGTGTTTTTTGTTAGATTAACATCTAACCAGGCCAGAAACTACTGAGATCATCTAACCTAACTCTCTGAATAATAATGGCCACAGGACTGCCTTGAATTAACTCCTCTTTCAACTGGAGGAGACCTCTAGAAACACATATGAACTTGATTTAAGTGATTCCAGTGATGGTAAATCTACCACAATCTGTGATAAACTGTTCCAGAGTTTAATTAACATCTCTATTAAAAATGTGTGCTTTATTTGTAGTTTACATTTATCTGCTTCATCTTGCACCAACTGGATGTTATTAAAGCCTAGTTTGTTTTAGAGTTCAAAAAGCCTTTTCATAGCAAGTTTCTGGTTTTGATATAGGTACTTACATGTTTGTTGACTTTCTCACCCCGAGGCAAGTTTTTAAGGACTCTGGTCATTCCTATAGCTCTTTGCCTTTTTGACATGTAGACATGAGACCTTGGCACTTTTTTATTCTGAGTTCCACAACCATCTGGAGCCACAGCCAATATTTCAGTCTAAACTTTCAGCCTAAACTTTCAGCCTAAACTTTCAGCCTATATTCTCCTATTTACACATCCAAAGATGGCAATTGTCTTTTCCACCAAACATTCATTTTCAGATGATAATCCTCTTGAAAACTTCCTGTACAGGGGACCAAGACAGGGAAACATGCATCACAACCGACATCTATTAGGACATCATTTATGAATTTAACTGTTACCAGTAGTAGCATCAAGCTGTTATGACTATTAGCAGATAGTGGTAGTATATTCAATTACTCAGACACATTACAATAACCTCTCACTGCCAGGCTGGTGCTGTCATTGCTTGGCCAGTCCTGGTGTTTGTTCAGAAGCAGGGGGTTGTGCTGAGACTCTGGGAGCTTCAACTGGGTGCTAAGCAAGTCCCTCATGGTCCCATGCTACATCAGGCTGCATGCTACAGGAACTGCCTTCCTCAATATTGTCTGAGTTGTACAGCCTTTGTACATATCAGCATGCACTGATAGCCTGGCACAAGCTCTTGGTAGCCTGAGTTTATTTGTTCTTATGTATTTGCCAGGAACAGGAGTGTCCAGAGCCTATAAGCTGCTGACAGACTTTCACATGCTGCTTCTCAGCATGGAATTTTCCTTTGTTCAGCCTGCTGCTTTCAGGTCACTATTTCTGCACCCACATTCAGAGGCCCCAGTGAGCCCATCCACACGAACTCACCCAGGAGAAGTGTTCATGGCATCCCATCATGATGCTCAAGCCTTCTCCAGAATCTGTCATTCCCAGTCACCTTGCCTGTAATTATGACCTAAATACTCCTTTCAGGATATGGACATTTCATTGTGCCCAAACATTTCTTTGCAGTAAATTTCCCAAATTATTCAGATGATCCTGTGTTAACAATCTGTCGTTATCATCATTTACTTCTTCCCCAGGCATCTCAATATCAGAACAAAGTTTCATATAGGAGTGCTGAGAATCAATTTTGTGTTATCTTTCACACAAACCATCTTGACGCTAAATATTCAAATATGCCTAAAAACAGTACAGATAAATATACTATTGCTTCAGTACCTAAAGATATAAGGTTTTTTTATTTTAAATGTTCTTCCTTCCCCCCAAAGAAGTTGGAGTGAGCTTTGTGTATTTCTGAGTCTATTACAGGTGTTTAATCTCCTTTTATCTTTATCTATTAAGATAATTATGTGCATAAAAAAAATTACATTTGGAACTTCTAAAAACTTTGACACTTGAAATATATCAAAACTGTCTTTAAATAGTGTGTCATGGTTATTTGAACTAAAAAGTATCACTGGTTCATAACGTGCTCTGTAGAATATTTTAGATTATATTCTTTTATATCTATACATAAAAGCAATTTTAAATTTAGAAACAAGAACATAAATATCCCCAGCAGTAACTTTCTGCTACTTCCATGAATTTTAAGCACTTCAGACATGAGAAAGTTAAGACAAAATAATCACTTAGATCCTTAAAAAAAGTCTACTAAAATCAGCAAAGGGACAAACCATGACTTCAATGTCTTTGAGTCAGTTCCTTAAACCTAGGGCTGGATTGTTTCATTCACAGGTTTTCAAAGAATTTAAGATAAGTGAACAAAATATTTCACTGTTGTACAAAGTAGCTGTTCTGTCTGATGATCAAAAGTTGTTAGTTTTAAAAACCAAACCAAACCAAACAAAAAAGCCCTGAACAGCTGAGTTTGGCAAATAGAGGCAAAAACTTTACTTAGCAGCTACCATATATAAAAAAAAATAGTATTTCTTTCATAAGAATTAAAAAATACTTATTCAGGTGGGATAAATGAATCAGAACTACTTCTTCGAAAATAAATAAGTAAATAAATAACGGCCTATGATCTCATTGAACTATTTAGGACAAATCAAGTAGAACAGAAGCATTTAAATTTGTCATAAGAGGTTATTAAAAGGGGCTAGATAGATAAATATGTACAGTATGCTTACAGCTAGGCTCTTGGTAAGAAGAGTGGCAGTATTTGGAAAAATTTACTCCAGAGTGAGTGTTTTTCCTGGTGATGCCCTTGAGACACATGATTCCCTTTCTCCCTATTTCAGATGTAAAGTAGATTGGTTTGGGGTTTTCTAGGACTTATTTTCAAGTACCAGTACTTTCAAAGGTGTGAAAGGTGTCTGAGGTAGGTATTGTAGTCATTAAAATAAATTTAAAAAAATACACGTGAACTGTAAAATGTACATTTGTTTAAAACGAATGGCAAAAAAAAAAAGGAAAGTGAAAAAGAATTTCAGTAGGCAGGTTCCCACTGGATCCCACTGTTCTGCACTAAGACCTGTGCTGTTCGGGGTTGTTGCAGGCACACAGTTCATTAGTTTACACTGTCAGGGCACACTAATTTCACCTGATCAAAGCTATCTGGTGCCTTAGGTGTCTACACTTGTCATCCCTACACCCCACATCCAGGCAGTAGACAAAGATCGATACCATTGGAAGCTGAGTCACCCCACCTGTCTTGGGCATCTTGTTGAAGCCAGGATGAAACCCTCCCTGAAAACCCCTATTTGTCTCCTCAGCTACAAAGAAAGTACAGCTGGTTTAGCCTCCAACCTTGGGTATCTGAAGTCAGGTGAGATGAATCCTGCCAACAAGAACTGATTAGCCCAAAGTTCAAAAGGAGCTATTTGAAAGTAGACAGTTGGCAATAGGAAACCAAATGGCATTCCTGCAGGTATGTAGAAGGGAATGTCCTTTGGAAAAAAAAAATATAATAAAAAAAAAATAGCACTTTTTGAATGTTCATATATTTTGATGTTAATTTTATTTCAACTTTCCACAAAAAGGTGTTCAAGATAGTGTTGAACACATTTGAGAACAATATGTGCACTATATATGAAAGAAATCAAACACAAATAAAGAGATCCTAGCACTGATTAAAAAAAAATACCCCTAGATGAAAAAACGGTTCATGTAGTATTTGAGGGATGGATTTTATTTTATATACATATATATTTTATATATATCTACATGAAAAAAGATATAGGTCAAGAAGAAAAGGGTGAATCTAGAGACAGCACTAAAAAATCTAATCAAGCATGTTATAAAAATTAAGATTAAAAAAAATAGAGCGACTGAACATGAGAGAGTTAGTAAAAGACACCATGGTCTGAGAAAGTGGAGATGGATGCTCTTCTCACAGAGCACAGATTCCACATCCCACAGATCAAAACTGATTCTACTAGTAAATCACTATTGCCTACCTCAACATACTAAGCTTTTCTTTATAACTTTTCCCATATGTGCACATGTTTAAAATCAAAGTTCACTGCAGTGGAAGAGAAATTACTGATATTTCTGAAGACTGTGTGAGCCAATAAAATATAAATACTACATCCTGAGGCACCCAGGAATGTAGAATTGACTGATGTTTCTCTTCATACCTAACTGACCCTGTTTGAGTACGTCACCTTTATAAAGGGTTACCCACATGTGAGTGTAGACTATAAAGTTCTTATACAGACCTATAGCAGTTTGGGTTTGAAAGCATATGTAGTTTTATCCAGTAAGATAATCTTACTGAGGCCTCAAGAGGTGCAACTCATATTGTGTTGCTTCTGCTGGAGCCTTAATGTGCTCTGCAGAAATCTGGGTATTATTTTTTTCAGGAAGGCCTTCAAATTTTATAGTACCTGAGTGTAAAACGTCAGAAATCTACAACTTCATGAAGCCTTCAAATTCAGGTCACTCTTTTAATGTGAAGACGAAGTATATACATTCAGTAATATACACATTCAGTAATGCTCCTGCGCTTTCTGATAGTTAAATGGTTTTACTTCATATTTCAGTCTACATTTCATTTTTACTATGCTGTGGACTCATCTTTTTAAGTTTAAACAAGCCTGGTACAGGGCAGATCCATCTCTCAACATCATTATTTCTGGCTTTCTCTGTGACCTCAGGAAGACAACATTATATCCATACAACCATACAAATAAAATCACATATTTTCTCAAACATCTGGGCCAGAAACATTTTAAAACTGGGGCTGGGAGCTTCTGTGGAAATTTACCAAATTATTCTGGAATAATTATTTCAATAAATTCCAGTAGCTTCACAAGTGTAGACACACCCTCAGAACAGAGACAATTCTGCAGCAAGGGGTGAATTCCACAACAAATCCTCTCCATAAATTACCACCCCAGCAAGAATATAGCAATTCCTCTACATCTACACATCTGGTCTTGGTTTTTGTATCTGCCAACAGATTTCGAATAGATATTTTTGAAATGAGGGGGTTTTGTCCCTCTTTGTTGTTCTATGATAATAATTCTGACCTATTTCTGTGTGAAATTATCTGAGGATACTTACCTAGAAAGGTTCACCAATTCAAAGCATTATGATCATAATTACTCTTTTATTTAATTGGAAAGTTCTATTTGCTGCTTGCATGCCAGTAAGAACAAACTGACTCTCTTGGCCATTTTCATATCAATCGGGATGTGTGCTCTTGTTCTGCAGCAATTATTTTACTTTTCAGCTCTTCTATTACTTTGGAAATAATTTAGTTGTATTCTGCTAACTTCCACTCCCAGTGTGCTCACCTATCATAACATTAATTTCTGCTCTCATCCTTGATGTTCTTCTAAGCCTCTTTGGCAGATTAATTAAAAAAAAGGAAATCAGGCACAACTTTTTTCTTTTTGAAATTTGCATAAACATATGAACAGAATAATGTGACAAGCATGCAGCAAAATAAATGAGAGTAATGGTCTGCCACATGGTATTCTTATTTGCAAGTGTGCACATCTCTGTATGAACACGTATGCATTTGCTAGTGCATACACTGGCAACTGGACATTTTACCATCCCAGAGTCACAAATGCTAGTTTCAAGGAAGCTGTGCAGGTACAGAATGTCTCCAGAACACTTTCCGTTGAACAGACTTGATATTTCAATCAACCACTGGGCAAAATAAAAATCATTTACATAGTAAAGTAGACTTAGTACATAGAAACAAGTCAAATGTGGTATTCTTAAAATATCATCAAAAGTAAGAAGTGTCAGTAGTGCATTTAGAGAAGACACAACAAGCCTTTTATTCCCTTACATAAAAGTGTATTAAGGACTTGCCATCACGGTGGCTATCCTTTCCTGTAAGCATTTAAAATCCTTACAGGATCAAAGGCCATATGACACATGCTACACACCCTGAGATCTGTAGAGCAGGGGAAGCTCCAGGGACAGTTCAGAGGATGAAGGTGATAACAGGGCAATGGGAATTTATCAATCCTGCTGTAATTTGGAGAAGCATAGAGCTTGGTTATGTTTGCTGCTGATGTTGGGTCTCCCCATCTCCTACTTTTCACCTCCTCCTGCAGCCAGAGGCCACATTATTCATCTGTCCCATGCCAGGACAGCACTGCTGGCAGCTGTGTGCTATAGTCTTGGCATGAGAACTCCATCTGAATTGCTTGCAAGTCACAGCTGAAAGGCTACAAGCTTTCTCACCCCAGGCTATAAGATATATGGAAGAGTTTAAACAAAGCTGGCTTCAAAGTGCAGATGTCATTTTTGGTCCTGATCCTTTTGGCTTAAGTGCAACTGCAGAGAGCTGAATAGCCATAAAGTGCAAGCAGTATAATGCCTTTCATATATCTTATCCAGTTTCACCACTTGAAGCTGTAAAATTAAAAAGCAATCAACCAAAAACTAGTTCTTAATCGCTACTCCTTGGTAGGATGGGAAAGAGCAAGAGAAATGAAACCACTATGAATATCAAAGTAGCCAAGATCTCATTAAATGAATATGATCTACAATGCTTAAACTATTGGCCCACCTCAATGCCTTCAGGGAACTCCTCACATGTGGCCCTTATCACTCCACACCCAAAGCATTCACTGCCTCCTCTGGAAAAGAGACATTTGAGGATATCTCTGCCATTAACCCCTCTCTCAGGCACCCTCAGGAGAACATGTTGCAGGTGACAGAAGGCAGGGCTGATGCAGCAAGAGTCAGGACTAAGGGAGCTCACTGGTCATCCTCCACAAGCCAAAAAACATCCCCCCCAGAAGATGCAGTCTCAGCAGATAGCATTACCCCAGCTCTGCAGACTGCAGTGTAAAATAAAGAGAATCCATCTTACTTGTAGATAACTTCTTTGGACTCCAATAGCAACATAGGATGACAACACAGTGACCAGTCCAGGCTATGTTGTCCTGTTCTGTGCACCAGGCTGCACATTCAGACTGTTTCTAGTACCTGAGCTAGCTGGCACATTTCTGCATGTACTTCAGGGTCAGCACTTGATTGGACCCCAGAATAAACACAAATGTTAGGGACTGAAGTGATTCCCAATGAACCAGAGAGGATACGGGACATATGCCCAGCTTGAGAGGGAGTCTGAGAGTTAACAAAAGGGCAAAGTATTAATCACCTTCACAGAGTTTTTAGGAGATTTTCAGACACGTTTTCTAACCAAGAATATCTCACAAAAGTATTACCATGGGAAGAAGAAACCTATGACATTTTTGATAGCCTGGAAAAACCTGCTTAAGGCTTCTGAGCTTAGGGCATCTGTGTGTGCATATAAAATATTCTTAAAAGGTGGGTGTATGCATGGAGCAATTACATCAGATTGTATGCAATTCCACCTTCTACAAATCGTATATGTATGCAAAAGAGGGAGGCTACATGTAAAAGAGGGAACTACAATTGACTGCATCAAGATAGATACAAGTTTCAGGAAATTATTTTGGCACGAGATTTGGAATGACAAATTAAAATATAAAGATAAAACATGGAAACCATGACATATCTTCAGGTTAGGTAAGGCTGCATAGCATAAGATACTGTAGAAAACTGTAGTTACGCCATGACAGGTGGCTACAGATTCCTGCCAGACAAATGACAGCTAACAGGCAGCAGTACTTAGAGAACATAAATCACACAAACCAGTTGTAATATTCAGAAGTTCTAACTAGTAAGAGCTCAAGTTGCACTATGGGTGGGCAGAACAAAATAAGCTTTGAAATCCATCAGGAAATACAAGACTTAAAATATGGGAACAGACCTGATTGTTCATACTAATTGAAGAGCCCTCTAATTCTGCTCACAGCATCTTCTATCTTGCCCTCCTACGGAGAGGAGCAGTTACTGGGAAACAAGTGAAAACGTGCTTCAGTACACAGCGCACATGGCACTTCGAAGTTAAAATTTACATTGGGACATCTACAATTTAAAACAATTAAATAAAAAGTTTCTTTCCAGTAAAGTGAATAGTTCCATTTCCTTCAACAACCATATGTGGCAACAAAAAAACAAAACAACAAAAAAATTAAAAATTCCCTCTGTTTTCTACCTTTTGGAACTTAAATACTTCTAAATGTCTAAAGTCATTAAATTGAAAACACTTAAAATATTTACTTTATTTTCCAACATTCTCTTGTTCAGTGTTAACATTTTGTCTCCTGAGTAATAAACATAAGCACCTTCATTTTGTTTTGTTTTCAATGTCCTTCACTGTCTCTCATTCATGAAGAAAAGCATTTAATCCAAGTAATAATTTTTATTACAATTTGTGGAAAAAAGAATGAAAGACAAAATAAAACTGAGGAATCAAAACTCAGTCAGAATTTACAACATATTTTACCTTGTTTGAGCAAGTATATTTTTACAAAAGAAATCCCCAGACATGATCTCTGCATTTAATGAAAGTACCTAGAGATTCTACGTTAGACAGAATAAATTGTCATATGAGGAGACTCTTTTGTTCTATTTCTCTCTATTGCACTGAAAATTATTCCCAGATATCAAAACACTTAATATCCTCATCAACACACAATGTTTATATATTGCTGTAACTACGAGCTGGTTTTGACAGTTGCCCACTTCTTTCAGGTAAAGAATTTATTAAGTAGATCTGGGTATTTCATTGATACAAATATTGGGCAAGGTTTCAGTTCCCTGGCACAACATCTTTCAAGCAAAGGGAAGTATAGTTGCAAATACTGCACCAGTCAGCCCTTAGCCTAAAAGCTTTTTATCACATCTTTGTCTGCAGTGTTGTACCACAGCATTCTTTATTCTGTTTTGATTTAGAGTTGCTTCAGTCTTTCTGTTGTTCTAGTCATCAAAACATACACCTTCCCATACATCCCCAGTACTCTTTATACTAACGAACATCTGTAAGATGCTTCCTATTCTTTCAGACAGATGACCCAAACAATTTGGTTTTCTCTTATGCTTATCTTGAGAGAAGGATTTTGTTAACAGTAGGGGTTGAGAGGTGAGAGAAGTTGCTGTGTCTCAGCTAAACTGCGGCAGCTGTTCGTGTCTGTTGTACATGCAAATTTCAACAAAACAAAATAATGTAAATCAAAGTATGTCATAATGCTGTAATCTAGCAGCACACACAGGGAAAGTTTCTCTGTTTCAACAGTTAATATAATAAGCTAAAATGTCCAAGCCACTGGCTTCAAATAGGCTTAACCTGACACAGTTACTGTAGCTGTCGCTGTTAAGTAAAACTGCAGCAGCAGCAAGCTGACACATTAAATGTGATTAACAGTTACAGAGGATTTATAATTACATGTAGGACACAACACAAGCATTAAATACAAATATTGGCACTTTACACAGGAGACCTTGTGGCAATGAAAGCTAGTCCTACCCTCAACATGCCGTAAAGAGGAGCTGGGTCTATGCAACACCTGCAGCACTCTATCAGCTGAAGTAGTTCAGCTGGAAATATTTGTGGGCTGTGTCCTTTGAATTTCTCAGGGCATTTCTGTCCATTACAGCAATTTACTGAGAGATGCATAACATTCTTTGCAGCTGCCAAAAAAAGAAGAGGTGGGCCTGTGCTGAAGTCCTCTGCCAGATAACACTGAATAATAGCATTGTCTAACGCCAACACAGACATTAGAAAGTATTTTTGTAGCTATGCTACATACAAATGAAGACTATTTACTTACTCCCTTTTTAAAACTTCAACTTACTACTTTTTGCAGCGCTAAGTGTGCTTCCACTGCAATAAGGTGCAATTATAGCCTATATAAGAAGAGCCTTGGTAGCTTTAATTTCTCCAGTTTGAGAAGCAACACCAGCGACGTGGCAGCACTGACTTTAGCAAAATCTAGAAACTAAGTACTCATGAATCTTCGTATAGTCTGTCATAAAAGCCAGTTCTGGTAAAGACTCACTGATACAGCTACGTGTACTTGTTCTTAGCTAGATGACTTATCTCAGGATGCCCACACATACTGCAATCACACCTCCCAGTGGCAGCATATGCATAAACATAACGTCATAGTATTAGAGACCTTTTTACTTTGTAAAGGGCTTGCCCATGGGCTGTTATTACTTATGGTGCAGTTTTCCTGCACTGAGGATGGCAGAGCTATTGCATAGCCTCACAGGCATCCCCAAAAGCATTTCCCTTGCTGATTTGGTGGGAGCAAACCCACATCAAGGGAGAAGCTCTGACATTTCCAGATAAGGTGTTATTTGAGCTCCCTTGCCCTCTCCATTCTCTCTTCAGATGGCATGCAATTGTATTTTTCTTGTTTCCTGTATTCAGGGAACTTAAAGAATGTAGGTAATTATGACTGATGGCCCCACTTCCACTATCTGAAAGCATTCACAAAGGACCAGCCACATCTCTGTCAAAAACATTTAAAAAGCAAGGCAGAGAATATTACAAATATGATTTTCAGTGTGATCTCAGCTGTAAACTTTATTACCTTCTAAAATAGCTAACATCTACAGATAAAACAATGCTGTAACAGATTTTGTACAGATTTGCAGTGTCTCATGAAGCAATATTTTTACAAAAATGAATAATCAAGTCTTTCAAAATCAGAAGTTATCCAGTCTCCAGTATATCCCACAAGTTCAGCAAATTACATGTTTAACTGACACATCTAGAAGAGACTGATATTCATTCATTCTTTACAGCTGAGTAAAAAACCTTCTTTTCTCTCATTCTTGTGTTATCTCCCACATATGTCATCACACTTCAAGTGTAAAAAGAACTACATCAAGATGGATTAACTTCTGAGTGAGATTATTGCTTATACATACACATATGAAGTAGAAAAGAGATGAAATAGCAGCAAACTGCCAATTCGTGTTTATCCTCCTCTAACTAGGTAGGGAAGGGAAGTTATCACTATGCACAGTATTTTATGGGTTGGAATTTAAAACTTCCTGAGGTACATATAAGCTAGCTACATTGCTGAGAATCCATGGTTTGAAACAACAGGAATGTCTGTGGTACATTTTTCACATTTTTCACTTATATGGGAGGGGAGTTACACTGATTTTTCAGCATAGTGATAATTAGCTGTGAATGAGTAGTACTATAGTGGCCCTCATTCTCTTTATTTCTTCCTTTCTGTAAAGATATAATCAGCAAAGATACAGGGAAATTTCATTATATTTGAATATCAGACATAAAACAATCTCTTCAAGAGAGAATCAAGCTTGACAAAACTCCAATTTATTAACTGCCCTCCTCACATAGACACTTTTGTCTGGAGCAGATACTGACTTCACTCATGAGGATGCAAAGATGTCATTCAGCAGGGCCCTTTTCTACTCAACAGTGCTGACAAAGCACTTCTTGTGCATATTGCTACGGCGGCTTAACAAAATTAGGAGCTGCAATTGTCTGTTCCACCTCTTTGAAAGAAGAATTCTTTGAAGGAGACTTACAACAAAGTCTCAGCCACCTCTGTGCCAAATCCAGCATCTTCATAACTCATTTTTCGTATGCATCTTACATTAAGAGGTAGATCTAGCTCAAACTCCCTGATGTTTCTTTTCTGCTGTCTCCATTGGAAAGACACAAGCAGCTAGGTGGAGTGGTGATCTCCCGAAGGTGGGCTGCTAAACCTGTGTGAACTCATTACTGTGCTTTTCTGTGTTCCTTCTCTTCTCTTGCATGCAGTGAGTCTACAGTAACTACCGTCTTCCTGTGTTTGGTTTACAGACCAGATTTGCTGAGGGTTTATTGTCTTTGTTCTCCAGTCCAGGAGAGAAATAAAAAATGAAACTTCTGCCATCTTTGCTACCCTCCTTTCTACAGCTCCATAGTCATGGAATATTTAAACTTCTTCCCACAAGGTATCAAACAACATTATCATTATCTTTAATTATAAACTAACCTGATGTATCTTTATAATTAAAGGGAAGTAAATGACATTTAGAGTTTAAATCTGAGCTTCTGTGGAAGGCAGTGATTAAGTTAAATCCCTTATTGGAAGTACAAAATACTAGTCACAAAAGACAAAGATGAAGTAGACATAACGACAGACAAATATGAATCATATTCACAATACCTTGTCTTTCAAAGTATTTGTTTCAGCAAGAGAAAGAACCTAGCTGTAAAGAGCAGTTGGGGTCATCATATCATGCTATGAATGGACAGCTTTGAACAGAACTGTATTTCTTGTGAAACAGGGATGAAAATTGCTGTTTGCAGATCCTTAATTACAAGGTAGCTGTCAAAGCCTTTTAAACCAGAGAGATTACCAGTTCCCAAAATGTTAAGCTTATACTTGCTGCCTTCTATACAGTCTTATTCCTACATGTATTTCTATTTTCAAAGCATGTATGCTGAGGAAAAGACACATTGAAGCTGTGCATATCAAAATACCAAGACATGTACAGTGTTAACATGATTTTCAAAGAATTAAAGGCTCAGTAAATACTACAATTACTTAAACTGATTCAGTCCAATTTAGAGTGGTCTAACATGCTGCTCCCTACCTCTTAGGCGTTAAGAACCAAGCAGCACATACTATACTGCATATTGCCTTTTTACAGGATGAAAGGCAGCATCTGCTCCTTAACTCAGTGGGGACCATTGCCCCACTAAACAGCCCAAACCGAATACACAAAATGCTCCCTGACCCAACAGCTCAGGGACAACACTGGCCAATCTAGGCAGGACCAGGCAGGACCTCAGAGACCCTGCACAGGTTGTGGCTTGGGGTGGAAGGATGGAGACATTCTTGCTGAGCATGAACATGCAGGCAAAGGAGCATTCCCCGGCAAAGGAGCCACAAACCTTGGTGTGGTCTTGGCCTGGCAGCAGTGAGCTTTGACTGGGTCTGAACTATCAGGGCTGAAGCATGTGCATAGCTAAACTACGTGGCACACCAGTACAGCCCTGAACTGCTGAAAACAGTCACTTTTCCATAGTTGCTTAAAAGATAAGCATTTAACATTGTGAAAATGCTGAAGTAAATCACATTACCAAACCCACTGCTGTTTAAAGCTCTAACAATCCTGAGAGATTATTAAAACATCAGAATCTTTCATTTTATGTTGCAAAACATAGGATCTCTAGTATAGCACTTACTATTCATAATCCTCTCTTTGAATAACTGTAAGACTGAGTAAGGCCTTATAGATATGTTTCAAGGTTGCCTGCTGCAAATCTTGCATGAAAATGTAGCACTAACCTGTAAACCTCTGTGCATTTTCATAAATACAGCAGTATAGCCGTTAACAGCAGGTTATTATCATCTTTGTGCAGGTTTCAACATGTACTCATTTATGTTCACCTCTCGTTCTGCCCACTCACTTCCTCTGTGCTAGAGGTCTTCTCCAGCTATTTAACATCTTCCACTGACATTCGTTCTTAAACTAATTTGAGGGCTATCATCAGGAAAACATAGCTTTCATGAAATTAAAGTCTCTATGGAATGGCTTTTGGCCTGTGTCTGCACACTCTGATCAACATGTCTAGAAAATAAGAGCTTATTTGAAATCATGTAACAATACTTCAAATTATGAGTATTTGATACATCCATCCCATTTCCCCCTCTATTTCTTCACAGAAAGCACCTTCCACTCCTACAGGTAGAAGTAGAGTCCTGAGGGTTCTTGAAGCCACACCTGTCATCAAGTAATATCTTAAACCCACTGCTGGCTAAAGCTCTTCCCCAACAGCATGAATAGCATGAGCAGCACTGGACACAAAGTCATTCAGGTGAGTTTACAGAACAAACCCTTTTTGTTTTCAGTCAGCCAAAATTCTAACACCATCAAGCAACTAGTCTTTGAGTAATTAGATCTTCTGCCAGGTACAGCATACAGCTTTGTGAGGCAGTGCACTAGAAAATAGCTTGGGCTCTCTGAATTAACAACGAACAGTTGTCCTGTACATTTATCTGGAGGTAGTAAGATCCCCCCTTGTCCCTCAGATATACGAGTCTCAGACGTATCAGATGTCCTGTTACTGAATCCTTACCAGTGTTTGTTCATTCTTTTCTGTGGCTGATGAAAAAGCATAAAATAAGAGAATAACCATTCTCTCTTTTTAATTATTTACTTATATTTAACAAGTAGAGCTAGGAATGGAAACAAAAAGCACATATATAAATTGGCTGTTCTAGTTGTTACTTTCTCCTAGTCAGGTACTTGCTCACCAGCAGTGCTCATGTAGATTGGATAAATCATAGGAAAAATTGCCTCACAAATGCCCAGCAACACAGATTTTCTTTCTCCAACCAGAATATCTCCAGGTAATACTTGACAGCCCTGTTCAGCATGACAGAAGGGACAGCAGCTTGCACGTAGTCTGACAACTTGGTATCAGCAAACATGCTTCCGATTACTGGTTAGCACAGGAGATTATATAGATATTAAAATCAGCACCTGCTGTCAATATAATGCCAAGTTCACCAGAATCTGCATGTTCTCCCATCAGCCAAAGCTCTTCCCATTGTTCCTGGCCTGTCTGCCTCCTGCTGAAGACACTGCAAGAAAGTGCTGCTCTTGAGCAATGGCTGTAACTCAGGTCAAAGAGTGAAGTAAGACTGGGCATAGTCTTATAAGCTTTATTTAATTTAAGATGTTGCATATTACAAACACTTTCCCGCATGTGAAAGGGAAGGTCAAACAGGCTCTTCCATAATACTCTGTGAAGAAACTTGAATAGTGGCACAATTCTGTTTAGCACCTCTGACCAAAAGATACAGCTGTAGGAAGCCTAGTGCCTAACCAGGGCTGCAGAAGTTGGTGCAGCTGCAGTTTACTAGAACATGAGTACAGCATAGCTGTGTAGAACAGGTACTTAGAGCTGGTTTGGTTTAGTTTTCCTTATCTGAATAAGCACTATACTGGGGACAGACATACAGAAGCTGATGAAATAGGAGGCTTTCTTCACTCAAATATGGCAAAGATCAGTAGGAAATAAGAGCAAACCATTGACAGATCCTTTTATACACATCTTTCCTGTAGTAGTGATGAGTGATACTTTTTGAATCTTTCAGTGATACCGATATCAAGTAAGCATCATGAAGTCAGGAAGAGAGGGTCCAGAGAAGGGCCACAAAGATGATCCTAGGACTGGAAAGCCTGCTGTGTGAGGAAAGGCTGAGAGAAGAGTTTGTTCAGCCTTGAGGAAAGAAGGCTCAGGGAAGACCTTATCAACATGTCCCAATATTTAAAGGGTGGCTACAAAGATGGAGATTCCCTTTTTATATGGAAAAGATAAGGGGTAATGGGTACAAATTACTCCTGGGGATATTCTGATTGGACACAAGAGGAAATTTTTCACAATGAGAACAATAAGTCACTGGAATAATCTCCCCAGGGAAGTGGTGGATTCCCCAACGTTGGACACTTATAAGGTTTGGCTGGGCGGGGTGCTGGGACATTCAGTCTAGGACATGCTTTTGCCAACAAAGGTTGAATCAGATGACCCTTGCGGTCCCTTCCGACCTGGTATTCTGGGACTGATTGATAGAAAATAACTTCTGACAGTGGATGCTACAAAGAAGACTGGTTCTCAGAGCATTGAGATCTTCCCTATGTTCACCTCCTCTGTCTTTCCTGTCTCACAGCACCACATTTCATCATCCTCTTCCCTTCTAGAACATACAGATTCCCTACTGAATGCCTCAGTATGCTCCAAAAAGAAGTAGGTGTTTCAAAGGCCAGAGAAAAGCATGTGAGAACACAGAGAGCTTCTAGCCTCTGCTCCATCTTCTGCAGGAGAAGGGCAGCTGTGCAGGGAACATTCAGTTCTGGGTTGGAGAAGAGAGGCAGTGGCAGTGTGGGGCCAGATGCTGCAGGTTCAGGAAGAGCTGAACACAAGATCTGGATTGTGGCTGCTGCAAACCGTTACACAGTCATAGCAGTGGCACCTAAAATTTGTTGAAAACGCTTGCTACTGAGGTATTATGGTGATCTCAGTAAATAACCCACCATTACCCTGTAGATCCATTCCCATTCTGTGGCCTCTTGTAGGCTGCATCTCCACACACTTCCTGCTTACAAAATCTCCAGCCTTCCAAATACCTGATTTTCCCTTTGCAGCAGGCTGCCAGGCTGCTATCTTCCACCTACTGACACTTCCCACACAGGACTCTGATCCTTCTGAATCTGATCCCTTTGATACCTCCATTTTTTTACACCTACCTGTGACTGTTGCTTCCAGGTGATGTTCTTTCAGATCAACATTGCTGCATGAACACGCAATTGGGCAGGAGTCTAATGGGGCATAAGGCTTAGTCCAGGCATTTGCTGTGATCTTGTGGAACATACCAGGTCTCATAGATTATGGAGCCTTTCAATTGCTAGGTATTAATACTAGGCGGCAAATAAGACAGTAGTTTCATAACAGTGTTTTCTAGGGTGCAAAAGCAAAGTTTATTGAAAATTTACAATCCAAAACGTTGGTATAGAACAAATATTCCCTGTTTATTTTATTACAAGAACTTGTGGGTATCAAATGAAACAAGTCACCAGGTATACCATGTCCAGAATAAACAAAAGCAGGAATTGCTTCATACAGCATGATGCTAAGTTTTAGAACAATAGGGGCATTATCATGTTTCTGATGGTTTTGGCCATTTTATAAAGTTCAGTTCGTTTCTTGATGAAAGCATGTGTTTAACACCGAAGTACATCGGATAGGTCAGAAGCTGGAATATATCATATAAATAATGGAGACACATTCCTATAGCTCAACATTTTGAGAGAGAACAAGCACATTACACAAAAATAAATCAAGAAATAAACCACTTTGTCATGCAAGATCATGTCCCACAGAAAATGCTGTCTTCTAAGATTCTTCTGTAGAATTTCAGTAAGGAATTAATGTGTATTAGTCGATAGTTTCCAATCTTGACTATGACTTTTTTGTTACCTTTCCTAAGATAAACTGTTGTCACAATATTTTCCTGACTAAAATAATCTGTTATACCTTCATAACCCTTTCCAACCAAATCTTAAAGCTGCCCTCTCATCACTTATATTGTTACTTCAAAGATATTATTAGAACCCATGATTGTTTTTCCTAAGTCATCTTCACTTAGTCTTTATAGTGTCTTGGTTTTACATTGTTTTAAACTGTTTTTTTCATAGCTCTTTGGATTTTTAGAAGAGCTTTGAGTGTTTTAAGGTGAGAAAAAGTGCAATAATGTACCTAGGGAAAATATATGAAAGCTTTACAAATCATGAGCTAGGAAATGTGTGTCAAACTAAATAAAGAACTCCAGACTAAAACCAGATGAATGTCAGAAGAAGAACATCTGCTTTTAAAAAGCTAGCAGCAAGCATCAGCTGAGCCTGAACTTTTTTATAACTTATGCTCTTTTGTTTATATTTTTCCTTATTCTTTTGGCATTTTTATGACTGTAGCTAATACGGAAGATTTCTTATAGACAGTAGGATAAAACTCACATCATATGGGGAAAGTATATTTTATCATCTATAACCAGGAAAAAAATTAAAAAAAGAAAGAAAAATAATCAAATCTGTCAACTTTTTCAGAGTATGTGAAAAAATGATGTATTGCAACTGGGACTGCAGGCAATTGCTTAGGGATTAGATCTAGTTACTGTTTCTTCTGAGACACTGATTCTGTTCAGATGTCTTCTTAACGATAGCGTTATTTATCAAAGCTGCCTATTTCAGAGTGCTGACAATCTGTCTATCTTCTTGGTTTTATTTGAAATAAAATTGAAAATAAAACCAAGAAGATAGACAGATTTTCTCTGTGAGGTGACACTCATACAAAACTTACACTAATGCCACTCTACAGTCAGTTACTATATCATCGGCTGAATCTCTGAAAATATCACAAGGGCTCTCACTGCTGAGGAAATAAGTACCCACAGTTTGCAGTCATTCCATTAGGAGCTGAAATTGCTCAGCATAGAAACTTGAATTTCTGTTTGCAGTATGTGCACTTTGGAGTATAGGATTTGGTATAGGCAGTATGATTTTACATTTGAAAGAAAAAAGAAAGTAAACTTGTTCTAGCTTGCTCTTGATTTCATGCAGGGATAAAAAAAAGATTGGAAAAGAGGGCCATTTCTCGTTAAGATTGACAGAAACAGAAGAGAAGGGGAAGGGAGAAGTGGTGTAAGATATACGAGATAGATTGAGGGTGTTTTATTCAAATCAGAAGAATTCTGAACTACAAAGTGAAAATAAAGGACAAAACTGGGCAAATGTTTGAAGGTAGAAGTGTGGTCATGGGATTGCAGTCTCTCTATGGTCAGACAGAAGTATTTATAAACATATTTTTGTATAAAATAACATTCTTTTTAGTTGAAACTAACTTCATAATCTTTTAGAAATTGTTTTGCTGGAGTTGCCTTAAGGGAATACTTCTAAACATGTGTTTTGATAACAACTAGGCAGGTAGCCAGTTATGATCTCTACTTGTGATTTGTTAATTTCACATATCAGATTTGTTTCTCCATTCCCTTCCCATTTAGCCTGTTCTATTTATTTCTTCTATAGAGTAGTTATATTTGGATTTGGATTGTTGAGAGGTTTTATACTGTTTTCTGAAACGTCTAGCAAAATGTGGCATAACCTAGCTGAGACCTCAGCTGGATAATAAAGTGTTCTGAACAGAAGGGTGTGCTACCATGTACATATTTTTTTCCTAAAGTAGGTTGAAAATACAGTGTCTCAGAAACATCCATTGGCTTCTGAAATACAAATTCCTAAATCATGGGTCTATTGAATCTCCCGTTAGAGCTACATGAACAATATTGCTGATCAAGCTCCAACAACCTTGAGGGAAGTCAGCTCACTGACACAACTCCACCAGCACCTCTGGAAAGAATGCTAAATTATTAAAGTTTGCACAGTGGTGCAGAGCTTCACCAACCCTACCTGGCAGAAAATCACAGTGGACCATTTCAGTACAAGTGAAAAACTCAATGTAGAAGAGGAAAAAAGCTTTATGTTTTCATTTAATGAGACAATAAAGAACAACTACAAAGACACAACTCTTACACTGTTGATTAACTTTGCAGATGTGTGTGAGGACAGTTAAGGGCTGTGAAACTCCAGTAACAGTAAAGTAAGAAGCACACTATTGCCCTAGGGATGCTTATTATTCTTCAAGAACATTCTAAATAAACTTTTGAAGTTTCAGACTCATATTATTTTGGTTTGGAAGTCATACAGAATTGTTTTGTATTATCTTGGGTACATTATTACAAATAATTATCTTCACATTATTTTTAAAGAGATAGAAAAATATACTGGGGGGGGGAAGGCAGTGGAGATGACTGGATGGCCATATGGCATAAACTGCCATTGCTCCTTTGATTTAATTTTAGCTATTACTTACACAACCAACGATCTAATCCAGTGAGAAAAAGTAACTTGCCTCCAGTCATACCCGTGTGATAGAATAAAACCACAACTTATGACTCCCAATCACAGATGAATAACTAATACTTCCTACAGGGTGCATCTACATTATCCTTGAGGACAACCTGAAAGCTAAATTCCCAACCTTCCACTTTATCTAGATGCGGGAATGCCCTTGAGGTTTCCCTTAGAGTGATTCACCTGATGAGACAAGGACAAAATCTCCATTTTGTTTAGATCTTAGGGTCCTCATAAGGGAGCCAGTGAAAGCTGAGTCCTATGAAGAGCCACGAGAAAAAAATGTAGGCAACAGCAATAAAACTTCAGGACCAAAGAGAGGCAAACCAAAGCTATTTTCTCCTCCTAAGTCATTAGGTCAAAGACCTGCCATTGCAGAACATATAAATGGCAGACAGGGCTTTTCCCCTGAAAGTCAAAAACTGTTGGGGCTGCATTCAGACCTAGTGTTAACTAGAACAAGCTGCTCTGCAATGACTGTGCAGATTGGGGCAGATTATGGCAAGTCTGATGACATACTCTGTGATAACAGTGAGCCAGTCTTTCAGGAAATGCCAAAGGGTCTCGATTTTTCTGCCTAAAGGTGCTATAGTTGAAGTTCTTATGAACCTTATGACTATCAAGGAGATTGTAAGCACTCTAGCAGAGTGTGGGAGTAGGTATCAGCAACCTGGACTAACAGCATGCATATGATGAAGCAGAAACAGTGTGTTAGCTTTTGACAGGATGACAACGCAGATCATGCAGAAGGATGGATTTGTGTATTCTAAAGCATTTTCCAAGACCACAGGACTGACAAGCCCCATGGAACAGTATCCCACTAACACTTTAAGAGGGTGATGACCAGCACTTCTAACTACAACTGGGGTCTGGATTGACAACTGCTGCTTCAGAGCTGGTGCTAACCCTCCACTGAGGCTCCAAAGGCTCTGAAAATGGTCTTCCACCTCTATAAATCAGCAGCTCATTACTGATCATCAGGGAAAAGCTGCCCCAGCAGATGTACATGATGAAAACTTGAAACTGCACTGATATTGCTGGTGTGACATTTGTAATAGGATATCCAGTATCAATGCCACATTTAGAATGGCTGTGGTTAGCACAAATGATGGTTGCATGGCCAGTCAGGGGGCTATAATGGTGGCACTGCATTTCCTGTGATGATTCTTGACCTCTTCTCTGGACATCTGTTGAAGCTCCTCTGGACCAAAGCACAGGAAAGGTGACAGAAGAGGTACAGTGAAGCAGTGCAGACAGCATGTATATAAAGCAAAATGGTAAATAATTTGATGTGTATGAATACAAGTATGTTAGGCACAGCATGAATACTAGAAGATACTTGTTAAACATGGGGAGAAGGTTGTATTAACCATTGTCAATTGTTTAATAGGTTTGATAGTTTCTTCCACCAAGAATTGTTCTTCAGATTAAGTTACATTTAAGAAACATCTTCAGAAAGTTATAATTTCTGTCAGCTGACTGACTTTGATGGCTTTCATCCAATGAAGCACTTTGGGCATGAATAGCAGCCCTGGGCTTTGCTCTGTTTCCCTAAAAATTCCTAAATTGTCTCTAACATACCTAAATTAAGAGCCTTGTCTGATTCTTGCCTAACCTGTAGGAGAAAAATTAAGTGACCTCCTTAAGAATTTGGAGTCCTCACCTCGTAAAAAGAGAATGCTAAACCAACTAGATGTTTCTCAAGGAAGATTCTGTCTAAAGTATAGGAAAGTTTAAGGAATGAATTAGGAAGACAGCATCTCCTTCTGCTGGACTTCAGAGCCAGCTCTCTGCCTGGTTTCACACAAGAATCCCAAGCACTACTTCTAGAAGAACTTTTTAGATGCCTGAACAATGACTACAAACTGGATACCAAATTTCTGTAATTTCAGATCAGATCCTACCCCAGTAATTTCAGTGATTAGAATCAAACTTTTAGTGAGTAATCTAATGGATTTTAATCTCACCACTTGTGCTTGAATGTTTTGCTGGATTAGTGACTACAACAGGAAACGTGAGCTGATGATCAGGAGGTGTAAAAGTCAAGTTACATGTTACATAGGTTTACTTCTGGCTCTGGTATTATGTGCTGTACCCTATACAAATTATAATACATATGTATTATCCTCATTTTAGGTAAGGATAAAATATTCTTATTAGCCTTTGGAAAACCATTAAATTGTATAGACATCTGTTACTGTTACACATATCTGATCAAATTTTGAGGAAGCCATAGAATAAGAAATAGTGTATTGTTCAGGCTACCAGGTTTCACAACGAAAAATGGTGTCATAAATGCAAAATGCAATGCTTAAGCTTTAGAAAGCTAAAATGTTAACAATTCACTTCTCTTTTTCTGATGTACAAAAGAAAGACCAAAGACCTCTTAAAAGGCCATCAGGACTTGCTTCTGCTTAAAATCCAGAGAACTAAAAAGTGCTTTCTGTGAACAGTATTGTTCTTAAATAAAAGCACCTTTGAAATGGACAGAAAAGGGTTATTTCAGTTCTGTACAGCTCACCCATGAATTTTATTTCAACCTAAGCATTTCCAGTTCTACCATGAAAGCAGCAGATGAACTGTTATCAAAAAACCTTCCGGTGAGCAGGAGGAGGTTATATGTGAGAAGAGCACAAACGAATGTTAAAATAGAAGTAAGCAGCCTAGATAATTTCCTTTTATTTATAGTATATTGAAGTGGAAATTAGAGAAAGAGAGAAATTTATGGTTTGTTTTTCCAGCAGTGAATTCCTAAAAATTGCCTTCATTACCTGCATGATACTGCTCTATACCTGAAACATCTCTCCTCCATCTCAACTACCAGAACATCCCCCAAAGGCTCGTCTGTATAGTGGATCCAAAACAGTATTTAAACCGTGCCCAAGCAGCAACGAAGTTTCATTACATGGCACCCTTATAAGATGCCAAAGCTTTCTGGAAATGCTAACTAAAGATCTCCACGAAGCACAGCTCTCGCGGCCGACCTGACGCTGCCCGCAGTACCTCGTCTCGCCGGCAGACGGCTCTCTAACCTACCGAGTGCGCTGGAGCAGCCCTGTAGCAGCTCACACCGCGCGGCCCGGGGGAGGCAGCAGGGAGGCTGCGGGCAGCAGTCGGGGGCTGCCGGGTGGGGGCGGCGGGCAGAGGGAGGAGGCTGCAGCCTGCAAACAGGGCACAGAATCAGGAATCTCACCAAGACACTTGATTGCTCTGGCACTCGACTACCCAGTACCCATGATCTGCTGCTTATTGACTGCTTCTGTTTTTAATGCTCAAGGCAACCGTGACAAGCATATTTCCTCTTTTTACTTTTGCCTTTTAAATGAATTCTTACTCAGTGTGCAAATATTTGTAGGAGTTTACCAGTTGACAGGCTTGTATCACTTTCATCTGCACATGTGGTATGCCCAAAGTATGGTGTATATAGTTACAGGAATCATAGAACCCTAGAATACCAGGTTGGAAGGGATCTCAGGGATCATCTGGTCCAACCTTTCTTGGCAAAGCATGACCTAGACTAGATGTCCCAACACCCTATCCAGCCAAATCTTAAAAGTGTCCAATGTTGGGGAATCCACCACTTCTCTGAGGAGATTATTCCAGTGGTTGATTTTTCTTATTGTGAAAAAAATTTCCTCTTGTGTCCAGTCAGAATCTCCACAGGAGTAACTTGTGCCCATCACCATTGTCTTTTCCTTGACTCCTTGTAAAAAAGATGTCTGCATCTGCTTTGTAAGAACTTCAGTGACATATCCAATATGATGGTTGTAAAAGCCATCCTCCTTGATATTTCTATGTTTATTAACAGCTGAAGTACAAGGGGCTAAATTAATCTCTGCACCAAAAGCTAAGTTTGCCTCAGATCACAGAAAATGAAATGCAGTTGCACGTTTCTTTTGCATTTCCTCTGCACCAAAACAGTGCAAGTCAGAGCAGCCCAGAGAATTCCCCTGCTTCCTAGGGCAGCACAGGAGCCTCCAGCAATTCTGGGGTCTGTGAACTGCAGCAGCATGGGGAATATCTGGCAATATGCTTTTATTCCTCCCAAAGCCTCTTTCTACAGCACAGTGGTGACTGCTTCGAATCTGCCCCAGCTGAAAAATGCCAATACACTAAAAAGCTTCTGTGAGTTACTTATGGCAGCTTTACAGCTCATTTACGTAAAGGAATCATGAGCCACAGATGAATCAGGCTCAAATAAAATGATTTACAAAAGGCCACACAGGAAGCAGCAGGGACTAAGAGCAAGCTCTATTGTGCTTGTTTTCACCAGCACAAAAAACCAATTCCAGTGCACAAAATACACCATTTCCCCCTCTCCAAACCTCAATAAAGGGACAAGCAAAAGTAGTTTTCTGTCATATATTGCAGCTGCCTAGCAAACCTGCAGACCTGCATGTCTGACTTCCAGAACTTTATGGAAAATTGTAACTTCCCAATGCAGACAAAATTCTAAAGCATCTTTTTAAGAAAACCTTATAGTTACACTATTCTCCCTCCTCAGAAGGAAACTTTAATGTAATGAAAACTTTGAAGTGTGCCTCGGGTTTGTTACAATGGCCTAACCTGATTAGAAATCATGCCAACTCCTGTTGCTCTGTAGCTGCATTCCCCCCCAGGCTGTGTTACAGCTCTCCAACCAGTCCCACAGCACTGAATGATGTCATGGGATCTGCAGCTCAGCGAGATGAAAGGGATAAAGCGGAACCCGCTGGCACTGGGGAAAGCTTCCAGCACACAATCCACAACACAGCTTGGGAACTCAAAAGCTACAGATCCAGCCACTCAACTCCGAGCATTTCAGAACCGTGTGCATTCTCCCAGCACAAGAGGGGACGGGGGCAGAGCTGGTGATCGATTTCTAACAAAAGAACGCGAGCACTGAAAGGCAGAGTTTGAGAAGCACGACTACCTGCTGGAAAAGGAGCTCTTTTTCCTCTCCAAAGTTCTGCCTTTGATGTAAGGCAACTGATCACTGATCAGATTACAGGCATTTGGTCTCAGTGTTCGTCTGCCTTTGATCTGCATGGTTAATTTTATTTTCCCGGATTTGGAGTTTCGTCTGGGCTTGTGCTGACATACTTTTTTTCTTTTTTTTTAAGGAGGTAAAAGCATTTAACTCAGAAGCTCTGGCACTGTGAAATTAAGCTGCAGAGAGCCCGGGCACTGAGAAACTTCATCACATTACAGGTATCGGATTTTGCATTCTTTTTTTGCAGTTTTCTGTTGCAAGGTTTTAAGAAATGGTAAAGTTCACAGCAACAACAACAGGGCACATCATTGTGTGTACAAAGTTCGAAAGTTTATATATCATTTATGCAGCATTTTATTTGCAACTCTTAGGCAGGATTATAGGAGAACAGACTGTCTGGAATATATAGACTATTGAAAACTGAATCAAAATCAACTTTTTTAAAATATTTTGGTGTGTTATAAGGTGTAAGAATTACAAGATTTTGGTGTGCACTGCTTGTTTCTACTGTCTATAGTTTTGTAAAGTTACATTTGAATACAAGTATTACATGTCTTAAGGCAGTATTTATTTTCTATTTCTGATATACTGTGTATGTATACTTCATTTACTCTCAGTGTGCTTATGAAACTGTGACTTCTTCAAGCAACACTTTTAATCCTAATAGTGCTATACTATACTATAACTTCCACAAGTTATTAGAACTAAATGTATAAACACAACATCCTTATATTAAAAAGGGAAATGATTTTATTTCAAGATTGAAGATATGATAGTTCAACTATACCATATGAAAAGAGATCTTGAGAACAAAAGCAACTTTTTAACCTGATAATAGAAGTTTCCTTTAAGGCATTTTAACAAAGAAATTAAAGAAATCTTAAGCTTATCTACAGCAAGCACCTAATTTTGCTGAACTTCATGGAAGTTTTGTTCCTATCTCAGTGAAGCAATTTCCATTCACAGTATTTTTATATTATGTTCCTCAAATTCATATTTATGAGCATGTACTGTGTTTAAGAAAATTTAAGATACCTACTCCAGAAACTCATTACAAAGGAACAGTCATTAGAAGATTTAAGATTATTCACTATACATCTGCAGTTTTAAAGGGCCAGATTCTGGGGTGAGTTTGGCCAAATCCATGAGTATTCTGTGCCAGCAGCTGGAGCCAGTCTGTAAAAATAAAACCCAAGCCTCTTCTGTAGGTATTTAAATATAATTGAGATTTTCAGAAGAATTTAGAACCCATAACTGGGGACAGACTTGCAAAGAAGTTCAACATTCCAGAGACTGACCTCTTTGAAAATCTAGTCTTAATGGTGGATAGTGAGCTCTTCCAAAATACTGACTTTAGTTGTATATTCTTAAATCTAAATTTAAGTGTATGTAAATCTTAAGTCCATCTGTTTATGAACAAATTGCAACTAAAGGTCAGCATAACTGATAGCTGTTAGACACTGTTTCAAAATTATTCTTGAAGAGGTTTATCAGCCCATAGGACCCTCAATACATTCATATTTCAGTATGCACCACAGTAACATGCAAACCCAAATGTTAACAGTCTGCCTGCATCTGCTTAAGTTATCAACACTTCCAGATAAATGTAGTCAACTTGCATTAGTCAGTCTGCAAACTTTGTTTCTTCTAATTAAAAATATATTTGTATATATAAATTTTAAATTTACTGAATATCAAGAGATAATATGCCAGACACAGATTAACTAAGCCTGACTTGGTATCATTTAGTTTTCTATACCACCAATTAATTCATATTCTGATTTAACAAGTCAATTACATTATAAGGAAAGTAATTAGCACTGCATGAATAATGTGTGTATAGCTGTCAAGAGAGAATATTGCTTAAGGAATGAATAGCCAAAGCAAAATTTAGTACTTTTCCTTACATGACAATTATGTATTAAAACATGTTTATGTAACCCTGAAAAAATGGATTAATTCCATACTTCTCTACCTTTCCAATCTTCTCTTGCTTGTTGCTAGTATTCTAATTTTCTGAGGAAAATTGTTTCTATCCATACTTTTATTTGCTGTAAAGTAAAAATTAATTCAAGGATTCTTTTTCCTAGTAAGTTTAAAATAGCTGCGTGAGCCTAATACAATTAAACTATCACTACAAGGATCTGACCCATCACACAAATGGGCAAATTAGCACACAGAAGTAACACTGGTTAATCAGATGGATTACATTGACGAGTAGGACTTGCATATATAAGCACTTGCAATATTTAGGCCCTAGAAATGCATTTCAGAAATAAAGATTTTTTTTTTTTCAATTTGTAAAAAGTCCCTAGGATTTTAGGTAATCTTCCCACATATTTAAATACAGATGGGTGTTAACCCATTTAAACTTAAAAATATCTTTGCTTGTCTGCATTTAAGTGAGATTGAAATGAAAGCACAGTTGGACACATTTAAGTATGGGGAGGAGAGGATTTTCAGCATTTTTGTTATTTTAAACAGCAGTTCTCTGACAGTTTAGTCTGTCATTGATCTGACTTTTAAAGATTAAATAGTAACAATTCTTGGCACTTGTGACTTTGCTTTTACAAAGTGCTGTATAAACATTAATTAATCCTCAGGCTTAAGTCTTCAGAAACAAAAAGTTCACAATGCTTTTTCAAGCAAATCTGACTAGGCAACTCACAAGTATATAATTTATTTATTAAAAGAGCTCAAGCAATTTCTGATTATAAATAGACATTTCCAAACAGTGTGTCTTAGATAACATCATAAACATATTTTAAGGTTTGTAATAGTTAAGACTATCAAAAGACATTGCACAGTTATACTGACATCAGTTTCCAACAGCTGTCATAACAAGAGTAGATCTATCTCAGTTGACTGGGGGAACTGTGTTAGCATTTGAGATATGGAGATAACAACTTCCTATTGCTGTACAATTCCTGCTTCCACATCAGATATGTCACGCAACTTAGTCTTATCAGAGGTCAGCTGAAGCTACTTCCCAAATTCTTATTTTCTGCTTTCTTTACTGTAGTGAGAATCTCTATACTTGCATCTATGCTAGTTGCCCTAACAGTTCATTTCTTCCATTTCCTTAGAAGCAGCATCATGATTTGAAACAAAAGAAACCCTGCAATTTTCGATGTTGTTAAATGATGAATTAAATTCACGCATCCGTTTTATGTTTAGAGGAAATATTCTGCATGTTACAACAGGGATTTGAATGTTTTGGTTTCAGTGCTACGGACTACACATTGCTCTTAATTCATTAGCATAGAAACCCCCTGCCTGATAAGAGAGTCTTAATGTTTCTTTATATGGTAATCATCAGTGTTTAGTCAACACTTTAAGAACTCTGGGATGTTTTAACACACTTGTGTTAACTATAGTACTTTAAAACTAGTATCTGAAACACACATGATTTTACTAAGAAAAACTCACACAACACATTCCACTCGTGTCTACAGAAAACAGATAATACGCAAAGCAGTTGTCTGTAAATAGTGAAAGGATGTAGCATGCTCAGTGCTGTGCAGCAGCTGCCATTCACAACAGATGTGCCGCCGTTGCGCTGCAGCATGCCATTCCTCACTGAAATTCCAGCCTTTTGCAGAGTTCCTTCTGGCAAGGGTCCTGAAGCAAAACTCTTCTTTGAAGGCCCTTTATAAGATAATTACATGGAAACCACTGTAAATTCTGAGTTACGGTTGGTTGTTTGGTTGTTTTGGTTTTTTTTTTATTGAAAACAACTAATTTTTGCAGCAACCTTTCATCTCTTCACAGGCATCTTGCTGTATTGCAATAAGAACTATTTGTTTTTATAAAAGTCCATGTGGTTGGCAAACTCCAAAGTTTTATCTCTGTGAGAAATTCCCAGAAATTCTGTTTATATGAAAAAGCTTTACCGTCAAGTATATCCATTGGCTCATTCTTTTCAGAACCTAACCCAGTTTCTGGTGTATCCATACAACTGTCTAGACTGTACTGGTATGATTAGCCTTTTCATTAGAAATAAAACTAATCCCTGCAATAGCAGTTCTTTCACCAACTTCTCTGAGGTTGGTATTACCAGTGTTGGAGCATCACTAACTTCAGGAAAGCTCCCAATTTACATCACAGTAAGTAGCAGCAAAGTATGCCCTTTTACTGACTATGAACAGTTTATTCTCTGTGAAGGGCTGGATTTCTGAACTCCCATCTGCTATTGGCACTGTGCTTATAGCTGGGTGACTTGTTTCCTGCACAATAGAAAAGTATTTCAGATTTTGAGCTAGCAGGAAAAAAACCCTACTCTAGTACTTTGAAAAGTAGAGGATTTTGCAGAGCACTGCCAGAGATACTCCATCATGATTTTTAGGTGGGACAAGCAGAAAGGACCTTTCCGAGTTACAAGGCCTCCCTCTCTCCACTCAATGGCAGCAAAGGATTTTGCCCAGTCCATTTAACAACATCCCAACAGTCCAGGGCTAAGCAGCTCTAAGCCAGGGCTCCTACTGACGGAGACCAGCAACACCAAGGCTGCAGCCCCCAAAATCCAGGCTGCCTGTGGGGACAGGAGGGCCTGCAAAGAACCACCTGGCTGCACACAGGAAGGATAAAAGGGACCCCAGCACCCCCAGCGGGGTTCACCCTGGCCTAGCACCACCAATGGGAGGCCAGTGGGACACCAGACCCCTCAGCTCCAGCCCCAGCCCCAGCCCCAGCCCCAGCCGCCCCGCTCCGCCGGGGCGCGGGCGCTCGCCACAAGCCTTCTCGCCCCCTGAGTCGGGTAACAGCCGCCCGCCGCCTCGGCCGCACGGCCCCTCCCTCCCGCTGGCGCGCGCGTGCTCGCCACGCGGCACGTGGGTCCGGGGGGCTGCTGATTGGCTGCCTGCTGTCACCTGAGCCCGGCCCCTCCGGCGACGGAGGGCGGGC
>JANHGB010036086.1:0-11738 GCA_026283785.1 Coracopsis vasa | reverse complement strand
TGCCTTCCAGGAGAATCTGCTCCAAGATTTTGCCAGGCACAGAGGTGAGACTGACTGGTCTGTAGTTCCCTGGGTCACCCATTTTCCTCTTCTTGAAAATGGGGGTTATATTTTCCTTTTTCCAGTCATCGGGAACTTCACCTGACTGCCATGATTTTTCAAGTATGATGGACCGTGGCTTAGCAACTTCATTCACCAGTTCCTTCAGGACCCATGAATGGATTTCATCAGGTCCCATGGACTTTTGCATGTTCAGGTTCTTAAGATGCTCTCGAACCATCCACTTTTCACAAGTATAGCCAGTCTATATGTTTCTTCCCTTTTCTAAAGTCGTCTTTGAAAGTCAGTAATCTCCTTTCTTATTTGCTGCCTTAATGCTACTTCATTTATGTTCTCTTTGCTGTATCACTTTACGAGAGGCAAATAATGCTATTTTTTTCCTACTCCACACAATCCATCACACACTATCTCCTGTGCCCAGATTCAGGAAGGTCAGCAAATAAATACTTTTTGTGAGATTTCCATCTTCTGCTCAACTTTCATTAAAACAAAAGAGGTAATGCCCTCAACATCAGGGTTAAGAAGAAGAATAGGTGAATATCAATGAAGTCCAAGAACTTTTCTCTCATGAGAAAATGACCAAGTAAGAATGCTCATACAGCAGCATGGTATATCTTGAGAATGGGTATGAATTGTCTCTATCACTGTTATAGCCTGGACTGATGAAGGATGTTGAATTTAAACACAGTTAGCTAGTCTGCTAAACAGAATATTCAGTAAATTCAGGTAAATCCAGAATTATCATGCCTTTAGCTTTATTAACAACCCAAATTAAGGAAAGACCATCCAGCCTCAGAGCAGGGTTTCACTCTGCCCAGTGACTGAAAAAATGAATTCTGATATAACAGTGTGGCCAAGCATGAGTATCAAATTTAAGTAGACCTGTTTCATTTGTTCTCCTCAGTAGAGGAGGAGGATTTGCTCTCATTTTCTCATGTAGTTAATACAGAAATTCTTCATCTCTCGAGTCCTGTTGTGTTCCTCTGAAGTGACATAAATCTACACGTAAGCTTAAGAATCCGTTTCAAGTGAAATAGAGATTATTTCAAATAAAATTAGATAAAACCTAAGTGTTTTGAAAATACATCCAGTACCAGTTGCCTGATCTGGCCCTGGAGCAGGTAGTTGGTTACTGTCAGATATTTTGCTATGTTAGGCACCATACGCACCAGGGAGCCACAAGTCTTTGAGCTCCAGAGCTGTGTGCACCAGTCAGGCGGCAAGGTAAGGGCCTCACTAGTGTGGTCTCAGTCCACAGAGCTTAAATGCAGGTGATAGGTCATGGGCGGAGGATCCACAGGAGATGTCCCAAGCAAGGCTTATGGCAGCTCTTTCTCACAGGTAGCTGTTTTCACAGCAGCCTGAGCCAGAGGCACATAGCTGTGCCCCATCCAGGCTGACCGGGGCCACAGGACCTGAACTTGCATGAACTGCTGCTGCACACAGGCTCTGATGCTAGGCATATTAGAAGTTAAATCAGTGTGGTCAAAAGGTATTTCACTACCAAGGAAAAATATTTTGAGAAGTTTGAGAGCCTTGAATAACATGCATTAATTAATCCTGATGAATGAATGAATGAGTTTTTTTTAATAGCCATGGTGATCAAGGACTGCCTAACAATGTGCCAGTTGCCTCACTGAAGTATCTCACTGCAGAGGTAACAACTGTTGTTGGTACATGGTTAGAAAAGAGCAAGGTGAAGAGCAGGGCAGAAGTAAGCATTAAAAGTGAAAAAGCAGAAGCTAAGGATTTTGAATTCACCAGAACTGCAGAAGGAAGCATTGTCCTGCAGGTACCTGCAGTCCCTGGGCAGGCAAGGATGGGCCAAGCTCCTAATCCAGAGCATTGCTGGTTCATAAAGAAATTTGGGGAGTAATTACAGCACTGCTTGCCTGGACGTCATGCCTCTGTCTTGCTAAGCTGAAAGGGTCACATCCTGATTAAGGCTAATAAGTTGAAAGTGACTCATAACTGCCTCTTCAGCAATACATTATATCTGACTACTGATTTACAAAACATGAGCAGAATTAATCTCTGCACAAGTATGTTTTAAACCTCTATATTATCTACTATTGTATCTAATATAAGCATTTCAAATAGGGTAAGACTAATTTATTGCCCTTCTCCCAATTCAAGCCCTATCACACCATGATGTTCTACAGTCTTAATATCAAAATAGTTCATTCAGTGCCACCTTACTCATTTTTCTTATTATGTCTGGATTTACAAAGGCTTGAGCAGCTCCTCATGTCACTTTAAAAATTTCTTTTTTGTGCATTCATAAGCAAAGCAGTTAACTGACAATCACACATCTGTGCTGCATAGTCACAGTGCATGAAGTGAGTTTGGTGCTTTACTAGAGAACTACAACAAAATCACTTTTGTTACCTGCCACAGGACTGGCCAATCTCTCTTCCAACCTCCTTCACACTCTAAATATTGTTCCTGGTGATATAAGAACTGAAGGAACTGAGATTAGGATTCCTTTAAAGAGAATTTATTAAAACCTCAGAAGGCCTGTGTACATGAGAAAAACTTCCAGAGCTAAGATTAAAGTTGGCACTTTAATAAAGAGTGAGATTCCTGAATAAATTGGTGGTTCCACAGGTGCTGAGCATCTGCCACTAACGTTAACTTCCATAACAGCAGAAACCAGGCAGCACCTATGAAAACAAAGCTCTTTTTGTAGGTATTTGAACATGCCAAATCTATGCCCCCTACTTCGCATCCCTTTGATTGACCTCAGTTTGGCTAACTTGCTTTAAATATGCTCAGTTACTGCACAGCTGTTCACCACAGCCACCTAAAATCAGGGATGCACATTCACACAGCTCTGCCCATTGGAAATGGGAAATAAGATTGAAAATACCCTTTCTCCGCAGCTGTATGCTACTTGCTTATGCTAGAGATTACTGTCCTCAGGAGGAATCTTGTCAACATTTGCTAATCTGCTTCAGACAACCACAACTGGGTTAATTTAAACAGCTGATGAAACTGGTTTGCACTAGCGGGGCTGTTTGCCTGAAGTGTTCTAGCAAATCCACCCAAGATCCCTTCCAGGAGCAGAGCCGTGGGGACAGCTTCCAGCTGCTGGCTGTGCAAACAACTGGGGGTAGAATGGTTGAACAGGCACTTGGGATCTTGAGGAGGACATCTGTCTATGGCCTAACATGGAGTTATCTGAGACACTGGGAAAACAAAAATGAGTCACAAGAGCAACACTGAATAAGGACAGAGTCCAAAACAACGGTTTGTCTCCAATTTGTTTACCATGGATGGAGATTTCCGCTAGAATTCACTGCTGATGTTCAAATGTCCTTCAGCATCACAAGGAGACTAGTCCCTTGTGAAAACGTCTTTAATGCCCTAAAGATACCCGACGGTGCCTGAGTGTCCAGCTTTGTAACCCAGCTATGCTTTTCTGCTTTATGATTTCAGAAGACAAAAGAGAATGAGAACAAGCAAATAAAATGTGATCTCTCTTCAGTAAAAAAATCATCAGCATTAAAGCTCACAAATACATCTGTTAGCTTTCAGGCATTATTCACAGCAACAATGTCTGCCTCTTATCCTTTTTTCTCAGTAGGGAAATGAAAAGCTGGAAAACAGTGTTCCTGTTACCCCATCCCCAACATCGTAATATTTTCATCTCCATAGTCAAATACATAACTCAGTCCTCACATCCATATTTTCGCAATTGTGGTAATACAGCATTCTCTGGGCTCCCTTTTGCTTTTTTTCCAAGATATATTATTACCTCCTGTACATTTTGCTCACTTCCTTTCCACCATATTTCTAGCACATTGCATGTCCCATGTGCTGGGTGAGAACTTTAACTGATTTTATGGTCGTAAATAACTCTGTTAATAGATTTAGATTAGTGCCAGATTTAGTATAATGCTACTTCTACAGCTATGTTTCAACGGTGTGAACACTGACTGGCCTCATCTGGGCTGGTTTTGACTGCCGCAGTGCTTTATCCTTCACACTGTAAACAGGATCCTGTGGAAGATTTAACCCTGCAAAGACAGGAAAGTATCATCTGTGAAGCAATAAAAATCAGTAAGCTTCACTGTGAATTTCCCCAGCCACTCATTCATGCACCTCAGATAGCCAGTAACATCTGGCTTGACAGGAAGTTTTTACATGTTATCTCCAATTTGTGTTACATTAGACGCCAAAGTTACAAGGTCTGATGTGTTTTTACATGGTCTTTTCATTGTCTGATGTGTTTTGCTAGGGATAAGCTTACTGGTTATTAACTGGATAAAACCTGATATTAGCTTGGCTTTGTTTGATTTCTAATGTTATTTACTCTGTGATAACTGACTAACCTCAGTTAACATAGTGAATTGTTTGCCGTGTAATGACCAGATATTCTATTCCATTATGTAGACTATTTGCATAGTGATTATGATTTAATGTTATTGGTAATTAGAATTATTTGCCTGCTGGTAATGCTGTATAAATGATCTGTCATTAATCACAGGGCACACCTTACCAACAGCTCTAATGAGGAAAGCTGCAGTTTAATGTCACTAAACTATCGGTCTCCTCTGGGCCATTGTTTTACATCATGGGGAACTGTTTTCTGTATTTATTGATCATTCACTGATCATTGCCGTAAAAGACCTGGGGCTTTGTAAATGCCTTTATTCTTTAATGTAAGATATCACTAGATTTTGAGTCACAGCAGTTAAAATGTATAGCTGCTAAACTTTGCTGATCAGATTTTCATACTTGCAGTTTTAAACCACATCACAAGCTCTTCCTCTTGAAGAAGGACAAAGATCCATAGTCCACATCCCTCGCATTACTATAAAGAGAGCCAAGGGCACATCTTTGCCAAAGGAAAATTAAAAAAGACCAAGGCCAATGAGACCCTGGCCAGCAGAGCATTGTCTTTAATTCAGGAAAAGAAACTTCCAAGGGGAAGCTCCTCTTCCCCTGCAAAAAGCCAACTGAGAAATGTCATTGCTGTTTTCTTTTTTTGCACCTGCTACTTCATATCCATATCCTTGCAATAAGCTACTAGTAAACTAGTTGCTGAGAGGAGCAGCAAAAACACACTCAAAATTCTTCCTACCCATATTTAATGATTGCTGTGCCTAGTTTGATGAGCTGAATGACTGTTACCATATAAGCAGAGAATTCTGTCTGCTTGGAAAGCTGAGTGTCCATTCAAAGACGAGTACCACAAAGCCAGACCTATGAGCTCTGCAGTGATGAGCCAGTGTGTAACAGCAAGCTGAGTCCACACTGCAAATGTAGACTGACACTTTCTGTGTATGAAAACCAGGACAGAACCATTATTTACCAGGATTTCCAAGGTAGGAATTAAAGCGTAAGACTTCCAAGACCCAGAAAAGCAGGATTTAAGGCACGCTCCAGAACCCTGCACCTCTATGCGCCCCTGCAGGACATGGACAGGTATTTCAAGGTCGTATGAGAAGTCCAAGGCAGATTTTCACATATCCAATCAGTGCAAAACCTGAATGTTCTGTCTTGTCAGGCTCTGTAGTTACTTAAAATCAGACCTATCTGATTAACCAATGTAAGATGACAGTTATTCCCAAATGAGAGACATTCTGAAATGAGAATCATGCCTAGTAAAGAGCCTTTACTATGACTTAACTGCAAGGCGTTTAGTGTGAATACTTTTTCTGAGTGTCTGAAAGAGCTAGAACTGTATATGAAGAATGAAAATACTTGTCACAACACTTTCTGTAATTTTTGTGGAATAAAGAACTGTTTACCTATATAGCGATTCAGTCAAATTGCATTGCCTGTTTATCATGCTAAAAGATTTGAATAGTCTGAAAGAAATATTTGTACTGAAAAGCTTTATTTAGAATCAAAAGGAAAATAGCTGAATCCTACTGAACGAGAAAATGTGTGCAAAGGAAGATCAATGTGAATAAAATATCTTTTTTAATATTTTACTAGGGGAAAACCCCAGATATCAGATTGTTATTTTTAATTTTGAGCCTTCAAAAGATTTTGAACAATCTTGGAAGGTTAAACAAAAAGTCTAGTCAGTTGTATAAGGGAGAGCTCGATAATAGAGGAGCATAAAGAAGAGCTACATATATTTAAAAGGCTAATTGATGACTGATCAATGCAAATAAATATAGAATATGAATGACTGCTGAGCCTTTCTCATGGAACCTATGTGCTTCATAAAATCTGAGCTATGAAAGATTTGGAAGACAAGTGTCTGTGCATTCTTACTGAATAATGCCAAAAAAAGAAACACATTTCAAAGTATTTGGTGGTGTCTGCCTTGCACCAGTCTGTACCCTTTATAAAATATCTACTGATGGAATGAAGTAGCCAAATAGTGAGACATGCATACAGCAATGTATTGGAAACATGGTGGGTGTCTTTGGTTATTCAGGATACAACAGCTACTTTTTTTGTGAAGCCAAATAAAATCAAATGAACAGTTGTCTGCTAACATTACGCTTTTCTCAGACAAGAACAGTATGTTTCTCTAAGTCTTTTGATAAACACAGAACAATTGCCCTATAATAACAAGAAATTGAGGGAATGTTGTTTTATGAGTTCTGTGAGCATTTTGCTAAAATAGCAGCAAATGACTTTTTCTATGAATGCAGAGATGCGTTTTGCATTTTGGCTCATTTCATTTCACTTATTTCTTTCATCAGCAAATGAAACCATAGAGGAGTATATTTTTTTAATTTAGAGTTAGATTTTTTTTTTCCTAACAGTGATTCCAAGAAATATATTTCAATTTAGGTTAGAATACTGTCATCCATCAGACAGTGCATTCAGCTAAAACCACTGGAATCACACAAACATGAGTGTTAGGTAGATGCTATGGGTAGCAACTCTGCTGCAGATAAGCTGTATAAGAAAACCAAAACCATGGGTCTGATTTCAGATGCAGGAATCGAGTCACATATTAGCTTTATCAGTGTTTGTGGCTTTTCCCCCTTCTCCCTCCACTTCATCAATTAATGAGTTTAGGAAATCCCATTAATGAATCCTCTGAGTCTTTGCAGATGGGCAGAGAAAATAGCAGGGAGCATAGAAAGGTGTTGGAGAGGAGGGATACTCACAGACCCTACTGTTCCTTGAAGTTTTTCAGAACACATCTCTTGTGGAAAAACAGTCCAGCTACACCCTTGTGTTCCTTGTCCAAGAGCTGAGCTAATCTGAGTTTACTAGCAGGAATCTGTGTACAAGAGGAGTATGCAAGGAGATAGTCCTGTGGTCTGGAGGGGACAGACGATGTGGGGCAGCCAGGTGTGCAATACCTACGGTGTCCCATACCCCTCACGATTATCCTGGCAGTGGAGGACCTGGCTCTGTGCAGACTGGGGCACCACAATTCTTCCTGCTGAGAGTCTTTGGATTCTCTTTTTCTTGTTCATTCTGAGGAATTTGGGGAATTTCTAGCAATTGCTTTCTTCTCCAGGCTGAGGAGACTAGATGATTTGTAGATACTGGACTGATGCCACACTGCAGAGACTGAAAAACTCCCTCAAGCAAAGGAAAGAGAATGACATATACATATATGCTAAAATACAGCCTGTACAAAAACTTACATAGCACAAAATAGGGCAATAAGTATAAGAAAATACTGAAAAAGCTACTGCATAATAGTTATTGAATTTACAAAAAAAATCAAAAACCCACTTGCAAGGATGCCTTTGTGCATGTTATAAAATAAAACATATGACTGTCTTAGCAGTTTAATTCTGAGTAATACTGACTAAACTTTGCTTGGCCTTTAGCTGAGAAGTAAAAAAGGGTAACATCTTAGAGTTACATATAATACTACCTCAGTGCCTCCCTAATCCATAACAGAAGCATTAATCACTGTGTCTTTGTCATGGCAGCAAGGCACTTTGCAGTCTGTCTGTGTACTTGATTTATGAACAGCTGATGGCCATTGACTGCAGCAATCCACCAAACAGCATTTTGTACTTCCTTCTGCTCTGAGTATAATTGTTGCAGAGCACTGACATTATATTCCATCTATGTACAAGGTTATAATATATATACCTATATATAACCTATACATAACCTATATATATATATATACCTATATATAACCTATACATAGGCTTAATTAAGTTTTGTCAGCTCCTTCATTTTTGCCTTCCTTTGGTCTGTTTTTTGTGTCTTGCTCTCTCCATCTCCCATTTCAAAATGCTTTGCTGATCTCAGACCCCTAGCTCACCATCTTGCTTGAAAGTCTGGGCTTTGCCATGCTCAAGAGCAGGATCAGCACACTTCTATCATCCAGTACTATCAAGGTGAGCTTCTGTCCCAGCTGAGCAAGAAATGGCATGGTCCTCCAGCCTGTTTTCTTTCATCTCTCAGTAGGTTTCCTCTTCTCCCATAAGCTTCACATGAAATTAGGAGTTTCAAGATCTGATGCAGATTCTTTTGGGCATGAGTCCCCAATATGGCCAAACTCTACTTCACTCAAACTCTACTTCACATGGTTGCTTTGAAGGAAAAGGAAGGGGATCAGATTTGCATTTTGTTCTTTTGCAGCTGCCTAAGAAGTGGGAAACTCACCTTGAGCTACCATTTAGAACAACCTAGAGAGTCAAAGAGAGGCCCCTCCTCTGCTTTTCCTCTCACAAACAAGGCATGAGTCCTGAGTCTAAAAACATTAGGCTCCAGTCTCACCAGCTTTTGGAGTGAAATGGCTCCCTATGGGTATGTACCTGTGGTGACATGGCAGCTATGAAAACCCAGGCATGTTGTGAATGTGCCCGCTTTGTGTGGATTTTCTGTTGTGGTCTGGTCTCTGGGGGAATTCTGCCCATATTTGGTGAAATATCTGTGTCTTCTCTTTCTCCATGTTGTCTCATTCCTTAGCCCACAGAGGTGGCTCTGTGCTGTGGACTGCAACTTTCAAAAGCCAAGGCTACAACCAAATTTCTATTAATCATAAGCCTATGACAGTGCAGCAGATTGCTGCATTCAGTAGCATTTAGGAGGATATTGCTTTGTAAACTGTACTGTTGCCTGTCACAAAGCACTCTTTGTTGGCTAATGGTATCTTGGAAATAGCGGTTAAATTTAAGGCATCTCCAATTCTGGAGAGCATGTTAAAGAGAAAAAAAAAAAAAAAGAAAAAGCCAACTATTAGAAAAGCTGTGTCTTTTAATGCTTTATCTCACCTCTCCTGGTAAGAGAGTGAGGGATGTATTCACACATATTTGAAGGGTGGCTTGAAGAGATAGTGGTGCCCTACAGGAACTTGTGGCATCAAAGAGTGTATAATGAGGCATAATGGGATGCAACCAGGCAACTAGGCAATAACACTATCCAGATAAGTAGGCTTTCATCCTGGAAGTATATTCCAAATGTTCATAAATTCAATTGCAAACATTTCTGAGGGAGGATTCCCAGGTATGCTGGGTGTGGGCTAGCTAGGTGGGGAGGGAAGGAGGAAAGGGAGGCTGAGCTGCATCCTTGCCCTGGCTGCCACAGCACTGGCTCCCACACAACCCTCTGCCACCCCGGAGCATGCTGGGCTGTGTGCCACAGGGGTTCACTCCCCAAGGAACCTGCTGGAAGCCTCGTAAAGCTGAGCTGAACCAAAAAGCTATTATGAGGCTCCACCTCACACTGGTGAATAAAACCCCTGGGGTAGGACCAGGACCTGGGCTTGGCCCAAACAGCTCCATGCAGCCCTTGTCCCAGAGCCCAGGTAGCTCCGTGGGAGCCTGTTGCTGCTTCCATGGGCATCACGTCAGCAGCAGGGCAGGGGAGGCACTGACCCTGGTGTGCACGGTGGGCATGCTTGGCTCACGGGCAGGGGCACAAAGCAGATCACGGATGCCAGTGTGCATGAATTACTTAGGCTGTAGCCACTGTAAGTGGTGAGAACAAAACACTGGCTCATTTCTAGTGAGAGTTTGGAAAGAAATATGAGATAAAGCAAAGCAAAGTCAGGTGGTGGGGCTGCAGAGCACGGAGGTGCTGGTTTGCTGGTTTCAGTAAAGAGCTTGTGTTCTCATGATATCATTTAAATGGGTGAAAATTTAAACATTAATATTGCAATAAGCAGAAAACGACTCCGCATCCACCGTCACCCACGAGATGGAGCTCTCGGCTCAGGAGCAGGGAGGATTTTCTTTGTGTTGCTGAAAAATCAAACGTTTTTACTCTCGCCCTTTTCTAATTTCTGTCTTTTGCTAATATAATGCAGATTGGTTTTATACATTATTTATGGAGTCCAGAACTGGTATAGGGAATGCTGTCACTCATTTTAATGATTTAGATATGTTTTTTATTTTTATTATACTGTATAGACTTTGGAAAACCTTCATTTGGATCCCATTTAGAATACAGGAAGTTGCCCAAACCTTGGATGTGAACCTTAATTTACTGAAATCCTTGTAAGGCTGAGAATATTTACTGCTGGCATTTATTGCTCCTGTGAGAATCAGAGCAAGGATGGAGGGTGGGGGGAGAAAGAGAGGAAAGACGACTGTAACTTCAGCCAAAAAGCAAAGAACATATGTTGGAGTCGTGCTCGGCTGTGTGAGTGCAGCAGCAGGGTAATCTGCCTCTGAGCTGCTCTGCTGGGATGAGGAGGTGCCTTACCGCCTTGGAGATCAGCAGAACTCTAACAGGACTCATCCTTTGGAGAGCTGAATATGCTTTACTGAACCTTCCTTTTATAGAGTGGGTTTCATGAGCAGTTAGGATGCTTGGCTTGATGTACCCCATAGAGGATTGGGCCCTTTATTCTACTGCAGCAGAAGTCCCTTTGGACTTTCTACTGTGCTCTGCAGGTAAAGACTGTAGGGATTTTAGCTCTATGGGGTTGCAGTGGTTCCAGCGGTGCCTGAGGGAAATCTGAATGCAGGACCCCAGGCAGCCCTGGCTGGAACAAGGGGAGTGCTGCAAATGCACCACTGTGTTACAGGGGGCTGGAGAAAGTGACCCAGTAGCCAGCAGTATGGAAGCAGGAAAAGATCTCCTATTTTCCCTCCTCCTTTCAGTTACTTTGTGCCTGCACAAAATATTAAGCCTATACAAGGTTTCGTTGTTAAAACTTGTAAAGAAAATACTCCTAGTACAGGGGCAGTCCTTGGTTGGGATACAAGTGCAAGTGATTTCATCAGCTGCCAGCCTTTCAGAAACTCAGAGTTCTGCACTTCAGGAAAAAGAACAAGAAATTCCCACTGTGTTTTTTCTTTTAGAGAAGAGCAGAGCAAAATTTTAATACTTTTTTTCAGATGTTTGCTTTATGCTCCCCAGTTCCTCCCACCCCCCTTTCACTCAGCTGCTTAACCTACCTTTCAACCAATCTCTCTGGTGACTTGTTTGTCCTGCACCGTGACAGTTAAAATGGCTAATAAAGCAGCTGGCAGGAGGATGAATGAAGGGACTATGTCAGCTATTGCCAGTATTGTGGAAAAAATAACTGTGAAATTTTTATATTTCTAAATTGAAATTTCCTCAGAAACCTGTATATTGTAGATCAGAGAGTTCTTAAATAAATACCTTCTTAAAATAACAGGAAGTTCTTAAAGGTAACAGGAAAGGATTATATAGGTACATTGCAAATAAAAGACAGACTAGGGACAATGTGTGCCCTCTCCAGAAGCTATCAGGAGAACTGGCTACCCTGGATTTGGAGAAGGCTGAGGTCCTTAATGACTTCTTTGCCTCAGTCTTCA
>JANHGB010036085.1:0-48342 GCA_026283785.1 Coracopsis vasa | reverse complement strand
TCGATGTTATCAGCGCTGTTCCCAGGCTGAAAGTCAAAACCACAGCACTGCAGCAGCTACTAAGAAGGAGAAAAAGTGACTGCTACTGCTGAACTCAGGGCAGAAAGACACTATGACTACATGCTGGAGTGGAAATTTTCTGATGTTTCATATGACCCTTGTGATGACACTTTCAGGTCTTTCCAGCTCCTATCCTAGGACATTGCAGCCTTCCTGTAGCTAAAGGGGGCCTCTAAGAATGCTGAAAAGGGACTTTTTACAGGAGTATGTAGTGATAGGACAAGGCAGAATAGCTTCAAACTGAAAGAGGATAGATTTAGATTAGATATTAGGAAGAAATTATTCACTGTGAAGGTGGTGAGACACTGGCACAGGTTGCCCAGAGAAGTTGCGGCTGCCCCATCCCTGGAAGTGTTCAAGGCCAGGTTGGATGGTGCTTTGAGTAACCTGGTATATTGGAAGGTGTCCCTGCCCATGGCAATGGGGTTGGAACTAGATTATTTTGGAGGTCCCTCCCAACTCAAATCAGTCTATGATTATAATTAAGATTCCTTCTGAGATACCTGCAATACCATGCCAGATAAAGGACTCAGGAGAAAGACAAAAAGTGTTATGATTCTATGATCTGTTCTCACTATAAAAAGGTTTTTCAGTCCAATCATAATGTATGTTCTGTGATCCCAAAACTAAAGAAATCAAACTTATGATGTTTCTTTTGAGACTAAACACCTTGCCACAAAGCCTGAAAAAACCCTATATTTTTCTAAAGCTTTAGAGAAGTCACAACAGATTAGAAGAATACTAACTAATGTTGTTAGCACATCTTAGAGTTTAGGTTCCTTGCCAAAAAGATTTAAGGTAAATATGTTTAAGACAGCTATTCCAAGTCCTTTGCAAGTGTACCTCTACAGCAAAAATGTCACCCTGGAGAAGGAGAGGTGCTTGTTCAGAAGAGAAATGCAAAATGCTTTTTAGCAGTAACTTTTGAGGTAATTCAACTGTTGGTATTTCTTTGGGGTTTTTTTTATTAGTCTTAAACTTTGTTTTACAAATCCTGCCAAATACCTATCTTGCATCACTTTCATGTAGCAATTCAAGGATATAAATTTATAGTTACATTAGGTATTAAAAACATGCATATTAAAGTGCAATTTAATAGGGACCAGATCTTCAGGTCTTAGTAAAACAGAATAGTCCAACATAAAATATTTTTATACTTTATATTAATGTTAGCACTTCTTTCATCCAATCAGCTTATTTCTCAAGTGTCAGTCATGCAAGATACAAGAAATATCCTGTTGTTTTACTCATCTGTTAAATTCCATTTGGATAGCATTATTTTCTGGCTGAGTTTTACATTTTATATATTTATATATATATCTACCAGTATGCTATGAGAAGGCAGACAAAACATTAACCACTTCATATTAAACACCTTGGAAAGACAGTCAAGAAAACTGAACAAAAAAAATTGCATACAAGCCATAACAACAAGCATCATCACAGTGCGACAGGCTTCAGCAGCATTAAAAATCAAAAAAAACATTAGAAACCCCTCTTATAACATTAAGGCAAGGTTTAAGAATCAAACCAATAGGACTTTATCATTATGCCCAGAGTTACTGTGGCTCCTTATCTGTATTTTCATAGAACAGCTTAAATCCTCCAGCATTGTATGTAATGGAAAACAAAAAATGATGCCCAGTGCTTAGCCAGCACTCTGCAATCACTGTTGCGTCAGGACACAAAGAGCATTTCCAAGACACCCACTGACACCTGACAGATAAAAATAACTGAAGTAAATGTTAGACAGTACCTGACACTCCAGCTCCCAGAAATAGATCCTGACTACTGTAACTCTTCTATGAGTAACATTGCTTTTAATCACTTAATGGTCATTTTTACAACTTCCCTTTTAAAAGCATTTATCCACAGCTATTGAAAACAATTCCCGTTGCAAAAGCTGTGGCAGCTTAGTATCTCTCATAAGTTAATATTAACAATGCACAACATGCTCTACCAGCTAACTACCACCAGTAACATTCAACAAAATCAGCAATTCTGCAAACAATAAACAACAGGAAAGCAAGCAATTACTACTGTCCTGGAAAATTCCCTAGAAAAAAACACATATTTGATGAAGTCTGAAGGAATATTTAAAACAAGTTATCCTCAGCATCTGCCCCACCCCGCGCACTTCTTGTTTATGGCCAGCAGTTTAGAATACCTAGTAGAAGTCAAAGCAGAGATGTGATTCTTCCTTTCCAGCACCACACTGAAGTACCATAGCTAATATGCAAGAAAGCCCTCTTTCATATAGTCATTTTATTGTTTCGTTCCATTAATAGTGCTTTCTTGGGAAGACAGAAGCTGCTAATCTTAGAGCTGTAATCATGGCCCACCTCTCTTCCCTTAACAACTGCTGTACCTGCAGATAACACTAACTGAAGACCAAGTTATAACCAAAGCAAAAAATATAGGTTTTTATTTTCCATCTTTTCCAGAGACAAGAGAAGTAGCTCTTACCAAGAAGAGTTTCACAGTCTTTAGAGAGAGATGACAAAAGAAAAAGTCATGAATGACTTAAAATTAATTTTTTTCCTTCTAACAATGCAATACTTGTTTCTTGCCTTTCAGTTGGCATCCCTTTATACTGTTGTGATCTGCAGAACAGTAGAATCAGTTCTAGAAATGAAATGAGTCACAAACACCACATGACTTGAGGCATGTAAGGCAGAACTAACTATATAACTTTGTCTGTATTGCCAAAGGCTGTAACAAAATCATGTTTGTTTACTGCTTGAATTCAAAATTTTGCTGTTGAGCTGAACATGCTTTTTCTTTTTAAAGTAATACATGATGTAACATACAAATTTGCTTGTAACTTCACAGTTCAAACTTACTGTTTGGTTAGCCCTAATGATTTCATGATACAAGACACTGTTCATGTATTGATTAATCCTTGCATAATATGGAGATGACAAATCTGCCTGCTAGAGCAGCAGGTAAAGATTAATTTGCTTCTCCATGTAAAACCATGTTTGCTATTATGGTAATACAATTTTGCAATTCAAGATATCTTAATCTGGAACTGCATTTCTCCTCCTCTCTTAGAGCTCTGATGATTACATACCTACGCAGGTGAGCAAATAGCTGGAAAGCCAATTTGTATTGCATTCCTCCCTTGCTGACCTTTCTACTGTTTCAGCAAGTCACCTTGGAAATAAAAGTTGTAACTAAATGCCTCATATATTTTTTCCTCATATGTTGTGGTTAAAAGGTTAACTAATATTTTCCAAATCTTTCTAGGCTCACTCTCCTTAAGTGTCAAAGCACACGCATATTATACACTGTTCAATATATAGTGGCAACCTGAGGCATTCCCACTCATTTTAGGTACTAGACTAGAAAAACCCAACAAAAACAACTATCTCTGCTCCCTTTCCTTCTCCTCCCCCCACTGATAAATCTTTTTAACTAGTAAATTCAAAACTAAATGCTCTAGATCAGGAGAAATGAAGAAAGGTTGAGCAGAAGTTAAAATATCCAAAGTCAAGCCGTGTCTGTACAGATGTTCCACTGCCCTCAGAGTCAAGATTTCTATCACGAATCTGTGAGCAGCAGTGCTCATGACTTTCTCTCAGTACTACGTGATTATTAAAATTTTAAATTCTTAAAATCCTTCTGAGATTGACTCTAAAAAGTTGAGGATGAGTACTGTTAAATGATCTACCAAATGCAGGTATTCTTTCTTCCTCAAAGAATTATAGCATAGCACTTTGCTGTCAAAGTGTCAAATCCCACATTGGGACAAATCTATTGTCCCATAGAAAAGCTTTTTCAGAACAGCTCTATCAGTCAAGGTTCAGCTGAATTTTAAGTTTGTACACATATTCCCCACCTCTAGTTAGCAAGAGATAATTGTGTTGAAAAGGTGTTCTTGTGAAGTGGTACCGGAAGCTGTCTGGAAATCATCTGTCATCATTGTCATTTTATCATGCTGACAATATGAGAAATCGCCATTCTTGTTGCCCTCTTATTATCAAGTTAAACTTTTATCTTCATAATCTCTTCTCAGCCAAAACAAACCACTTTTTGAAGTTATAAAGAGTCTCAAGGCTCAGATTTAACCACAGAATGATGGAGAAAATAATTCTCCATGATTTTGACATGAACAAACTACTGAATGCCTTCCAGTTCAAGCTGCACAAATTATGCTAGAGAGGAGGTAACTTTCTAAACTCCAGTAACTAGTTACATGCATGCTCTGCCACCTGCTACTTTTAAACACAGTAGTAGAACACTAATAAGCTGATGTGTCACATCTTGCAGGCTGGGTGGTCCAGAAGCATTCAGAGTGAGTTACCATAGTTCAAGCGGTAGGCACTTATTAAGGTGCATTAATGCACTTCTGTCAGACTGGATGACAAGAAAGAACATAGTTCTTTATGACAGCGATGATTTCAATTAATATTTTTCATGTTATCTACCATGCATGTAGGTCTGTTTATAAATAAGAAGTGTTGGCATTGATTACAACAAAACCTTACCCTCAGGAAATTTGCCATGAAACTAGATGACTAAAACAAGCTAATTGGTAAGTTAGATACATAAGTATATATAGTCCGAAAAATCAATCAAAAAAGATTGTTTCTACTCAAGTCTGTTTCAACGTCACTTTCAGCAAACACATAGAGGTACAAATATAGGACTTGACTGTATTAGAAGGAAACAAATAATTCCATGATGCTCCTGCGTTTTGGTATGCATGGAATTTGCTGCTGGGATTCATTGCATAAGGGCTTTAAAAATTTTCTTGCAATACAGCATTTTGGTCCCTAACTTGAAGAGGTCCAGAAGCCAAATGGCGGCCACTTAATCATATTCTGATCAAATGTTGTTATGTACTTTTTTTTCCACTAAGGCCCTGCAAAACCATAGAAGTCCATATTTTTATGACTGACAAGGGTGCAGTCATTCATAAAACAGAGGTGGCCAGAAAAAAAATCAGTTATAAAGAAAAATATCAACACAAAGTTATGAAGCTCTAGGTTATGATTCCTTATTGAAGACTCAAGGTTTGTATTGAATTATTAAATATAGCATTGAAGTGTGGAAACTTAAAATATCATCTGGGAGCTTTAGTCCCTTGTTCACACACCCTACACCCTCCAAACACTATCCAGTTTCTCTGCATAGTTCTCTGCATAGCTCTCCTCCCTGCATAAGATTAGGCTAATTAAATAAGCCAAACTCTTGTTTACAAGCACTTTTATTTAAGAAATAGATGCTCAAATTTCTTCAGAAGTAGAAATGTTTTAGTTCAGAATTCATGTTTGGTTTAGTGCTTAAACATTTGTTCTGGCAGCACTCTGAGAACAAGTCACTTAAATTATATTTAAACTCCCAGAAACCATGTGTGCCAGCCTCACTTTCTGTGGCTTCAGCAGTCAGTCAGTCACAGGCAAAAAGAGAAATGACAATCTATACTTCTTCTAGGTCAGAATCGTTTCATACCACAGGATGAATCAGTAGCGGCTCCAGATTCTTCACACGGTGGGTCAAGAGGAAAAGAACGGAAAGGAAACTCATTTCCTCCCCTCCCAAACAGATTTACGTGTCCCTGCCTTTCTTCGCAGACCACTTCAAAGTAACTCGTGTATTGTAACTGGCATGGAGACGTTTCAAGAGATGAGCTAATATGGTGTTGAACCTCGAACAGGAAAGTAAAACGAACAGTGACATCGAGTGGCAAGATTTCTGCAATACACTTCTTAAAGCCCTGTTAGCAGCTTCTTCAGCTGCCCATTTAAGGCCTGTGAAACCTTTAATTCTTAACTCTAACCTATTAATATTTAAATGAGGAAGCATAAAGCAGAAACATTACTTATTTTCTTGTTTTTCCTTGAACCTTCAATGTTTTGTTGGAAAATATTCCTAAATAATAATAAAAAAAAAAAAAACAAAAAAATAAACAAAAGAAAAAAAGAAAAAAATAGGAACAGGCTTCGCTAACAGCTTGAAACAGACCAAGATTAGACCTTTGCTGGTTTCTGAAGTATTTATAGTTTTCTCTTCTAAAAACAAAGATTCTGTTGTAGAAATGTACATGTAACCCACTTGTGTATTCTTCCAAATCCTTATGAAGCTACTAATGAGTTGAAGTTCAGGAGATTAATCATTCTATTTAAGGGTCTCACCCTTTCAGTCTTTGCAAAGAAACATCTTTAAATGACACATAACTATTAACAAGACTCTACATTTTGTGAATGATGTTTAGCACTGCTCTAAGCTTGGTCTTCAAACATACACACTGAACTATTTTTCAGAAACTGCTGTGCTCCTTAAACAGTTTTATCTATAAAATGAGACAGGTTTACTATTTTTAGGTTTTTTATTTTGCCTAGGAAATATTCCGTAGAGTTAACTCCTTCTAGTTTTCTGTCAGATACATAGCCAGTGTGACAAGATCCACTTGAAATCTCCTAGGATATCATGATATTCAGATAATACCCAGGTGGGTAGCCAGTGACAGAAGAAAGATGGCTTATACTTCCTAGGACTGCAGCATCATACTGTGCCCAAGGAATGGTAACACATAGGAGACATTTATTATTTGACAGTACAGGAGATGAAAGGGATTTATTTATTAAGTTTACAGGTTCTGAGCAAGATATTTTCTGAGTAGCTCACAGCATGCCCACGGCTGGATTTTCAGTGCTGAGAAAACCATATTTGCTAGTGAGGAATTATCTTTTCTGTCTCCAGTATCACCACACTTACTAGCTGCAAGCTAAAATTTAACCTGTGCTTTCTGGAGGGCATGTGCCCAAGCCATTTTAAGGAAAGAACGAAAAATGGGCTTCAACAAAATAAAGGAGTGCTTCACTGATACCTTTACAAACAGCAGCTGGGACGGGGGAGAAAAGTAAAAGTTGAGAAAGGTTAATGAGAATGTGACATTAGGAGACTCATGACATTTCATCAGCTTCACACTAGAAAGCTTATTCACAAATTGCATTTTGGGGTGCTATACCTTTGCTATTTGTTGGTATAGTCCAAGGCAAAGAACTGCACTCAGAAAAATCATACACAACATGAAACAAATAGAAAATTCCTGTGCCCAGCTCTACTGTGTGCATTTATATATATAATTATTTCTTGTCTACTGTTCTATTTTCTCCCAAGAATCATAAAGCCCTTTATTGCAGTCTTCTGTGTTTTTCATATCCCTACAATTTTCCATAGGAGCACTAATTAGTACTTCCTTCCCCTAGTTTGCTGCTGAGCAATGAGGTATCCCAAGTCTGACAAAATGACAAGCTTCATCTAATTTCCTAATTATTCTGTCAAATTTATCAGAAGATAGGCAAAGAAATGAATCTTAGTTCAATCTGTTTCTCCCAAGTTTCTGTAGCCCAAGAAACTGGCAGAAGAAAAACTCTAAACCAAATTATTAAAACCAGCCTGGATATAGTTTTCTCTTGTCAAGGTAGGGAGCTGCCAAGCCAGACACCACACACAAAAGCAACAATACTCTTGTTAAAATACACTTTATTCGTGGAGACTTAATTTCTGAACAGCTTGTTGCTAAAATGAACTTGGTAAAAGAATACGTACTGCTTCTCAACTCCAGAGTTATTTGTCTTTTACACAAGTAAAAGACTTTGTGCATAAATCCTTTGGTTTTCAAATTAGCATCTATTCAAAAATGAACATTAGATGCTTGTGTTAGAATAGCATTTTCTCAATAGTGATTAAAGAGATGGTTTGCATGATATTTTTGATAAGTATTAAAAGAAGCTAGCAATTCTAAGAAGTTAGGATCAAAGATGAGCTAGATGTGCTCATTAAGCAAATTATATCTTCTTCAAGTAAGAAATAAAATTAAAAAGCAAGCAAACAAACAAAAAACCCACAAACCACTGAATAGTGACTTTCTTATAAAAGCTTTTCCAAGTACAAGGTTTTAGCTTCCAGTGTAACAGTTCTTCACAAAATTAAACCGGTTTATTTTTATTGTTTCTTCTCAGGAGTTTCAGTGCCTAAAGATACAATTCACTCATCTCTAAAATCCATGGGGAAAAAAAAATATAATTATTTTGTTATTAAGAATTTAGCATCACAAGGTTCGTGCACAGGTTAGGACAATCATTTTACACCAACCTTTTTGGTCTGTTAGTTTTTGCAAAGCAGATCCCAAACATTAGCTGTGCCATATGGGCCAGCTGTTTTCTATCTGTATTCCAATATGAAGCATTGCATAAGCATGGCAAGACTTGAACGTACTGTGCATACAATGCTCCATTTTGTCCTAAACTTCATCCTTCTTGGAACTTTTCTCACAGCAACCTACACAGTGGAAAGCCAGCTGGAAGCAAGCAAAATTAAGTTTGACCTCCCAGCCCCTTACAGATTTCCCATGACTTTTCTGCTATACTAATGGGTTTTTTTTCTCTTTACACAAACCAGCATCACTTTTGGTCAACTGTCAACAATACGGGGCCAGAACATGGCTCTTACAACAGCATTTCTGAAGTAACTTCCCTTATTACTTACAACAGTCAGAAATAGTGTAGAGAGGTGGAAAGGGAACAGATGCAGTTCAGGACTGTGGCAGATTTTTATCATGGCAAAATCAAAAGCTCAAGCAGAATTCAGCCCAAACTACAGGCATTAAGATTAAATTTTCATGAACACAACTGCTTTTTATTGAAGTATTGCATTAAAAGTAGTGCATTTCACACATGGTACACCTAAATTTACGTCTGTCATAGAACACCAATATTAGTGTAAATCAATAAAATTCAAAATAAGAGCAATATGTTCTCAAAAACTAGGAAGAGTGATCTTGCAGATAAAAAACCCCAAAATATCTCCTATAATTAATTAGTTTTTTATTTTATTTTATCCTTTTTACTAGATTAAAAACATGAACAGAATACAAAGTACAGGGATTGTGTAACACGAGCTTATTGCTAGTCTTTCAGACACTTGTCACACATTTTTGGTGAATTGCTTCCTTCCTTCTAGGATTAGTGGTCTCCAACAGGAGTTGTGTCTGTCTACTCAGAATACACATATCCCAATATCATGGCAGAAATTTTTGTTATTAACTGCTGCTTCTCACCTTAAGAGCAGCCCTTCTCTTCTGATTTCATCTTCTTTATAGCTGCCAAAAATTGAGTGCTGCTTTATTCAAGTACTTACTGCTTGCTATCTAGTCGAGTAAGAGTTTGAAAGAGAAGGAAACTTGAATTTGCATTTCTTCCCCCATCCAACCAAGCAGGGTATTTAGTCCGTCAAATTTCTTAGAGGTTGATAATTTCACTAGTTTTCAGGACTAAAAATTGTGTTTTGCCTACTATTTGACAGGGAGTGGAATCAGATGGAAACTGCCCTACCCATAAAAACAAACATACAGCTGTAGTTTTATCCAGTCTTAACATTACCCAGAAGACTGATAACTGAAGTATGCCATGAAAGAAAGCATCCACAGAGCAGAACTCCCAGCCTTCTTGCTGAAAGTATGGGGAAACATATTTAAATAAACACAGTTCTCTGAAGGTAAAGGATTATAGTTTGGATTCATTATTTCACAATCTCTGCACATTTACAGAACAAGTAAGCATCTCAGCCTTCAATGTAATTGTAATACCTTTAAAGAAAACCAATACATACCTTGCAACAATTTTATCAGCTAGTGCATATAAATTTGTGTAAAGAGAACTCACCATAAAGTATGCTGCAAAACAGCTGGGCATCACAAAGCCAAGCATTTCCCTTAGCAGCTACTCTTCAATAACAGTTTTCCTTCCCTTGAAGCTGGTTGAGCCATAGTTGACTTCTGACACTACAGCTTTTCCACATGTAGTAAGTCTGAAATTTAACCCCAGGTCTTCAGCCTGGGATTCAGACTTTAATAACTTCATTTAATTCTCCTCAGAAAGACCTTTACGTAATTTTCCCAGTATGCATTTCAGGAACAAAATACACATTTGCTTTAATAACACACCCCTCCATCTTACCTCAATACTCCTGTCTTTTAAGAGGACTCAGAGCTTTGCTTACTCCCAAAGCCCTTTATTAGTGGCTACTCACAGCTGGGACCCATTTTTAATTGGACGTGGCATCTTTCCAGGTGTAGGGAGCTCACTAATTGTTTAATTGTTTTGGGGTCTGGTTAACTCTTCCAAGGTCAGGGAGGTTTGCATCCTCTTCTCCCAAGGCTTTGTAAAGAATTCTCTTGTGTTGCTTTCAGAATGAGTAGATGACAATTTCTGTGCAGAGAGTATATTTGTGACAATTTCACATAGTAATTGCAGAAGCTTAAAACAGAAAGTATTAAGGACAGAATATAAAGAAGGAAAAGAAGTCCTCAATGTTATAATACTGATTGTGTTGAAAAAGAAAGGCTAGTTAGTAATCTATACCAATATGTTCCAGAAATTAAAGCATGGTTTAAAATTCAAATCAAGCAAATAATAAAAACATTTATGAACCAATATATAATTAATATATATGAAAAATATTTCAAATTATGGAAATTATTTCTGAGAATATTTTTAAAGATACCATTAAAATACTAATTGGAAGTTATTTACATGAAATATATTGCTGAGTTAATATTTGCTTTGCTTTGTTTTGGCTAATGGGTAGCAACTTCTTTACAATCTGTTTTATCCTACACAATCTAGTAGATTTCAGAAGAGCTATTTTATTTTGCCCTATTCTAAATATGAGCAAAATCATTCTCTTTTCTTTCAGTTTTACACGTGCCTTTTGCTGTTTTCTAGTTCTCAGCCCATTAGATCAGATATCTCTTCTCACTCGCAAAAAAGAAAAACATCTGTTCAGTGGCTGATTTTCTCACTGGCAATTTAGTAAGTGCTGTATCTGCATCTTTCTTGATATAAGGAAAGGAATGGCATTTCTGCTTACATTTCTATATTTTATCTATTCATTGCTGAATTTTCAGTACTCCATTTTAATGCAATACTTACATGAAGTTTTGGTACCAGGCCAAGCAGAATTGTAAGTCTTTATTTTATTATTTCTTTTTTTTTTTTTTTTAGGGTTAACAATCTCAGTAATGGCTAATTGATTCAGTATCAGCTTTATTATTATGGTTTATATTCAAGCTAGATTGAGTAGAACAAGTAAAATGAAAGCTCTAGATACCTGCCTGTAGGCACACTGAAATAATTGAAAGCATTTAATCTGTTCTGTCGTTCATCATCATCTATCAGCCTGCCTGGAGTATAACAAATAAGGCTGCTGCTTCTTGCATTGATTTCTTTTTTTCCTAACTGCAGCATCTTTCCTCCTGTTATATATAGTAAAAGTCCCGCTGCACCTGATCTTAGATGAGCATAGTAGTTCTCGATTATCTGCAAAGGTACATTCAGAGATCTGTAATGCTTCTCTTCACTAAGATTAATGTGATACATCTACATCGTTACTATTATCCTGTGCTCTACCATCAGCAGTGTTAGCTCTGCAGCTTCACATGAACATGAATTTGTGCACAAGGAAGGAACACTGTCCTTGTTCTTGTCAAGCACATTTATTACCTTCTGGCATACTGTTTCAGCAAATGCAACCTGTAATGACAGGGATCATTAGGTCTGTACTTAAACTTTGATGACATAAAATAATGAAAACCTCAACATATCAATCTTTTAACCATACTGGGAAAGACTATAGAACCAAAAAATAAAAAAAAAGGACTGATGAAGGACTTCAGTGATGTCTAGACTTGACACTCAGGAATCCTGAATTTTTGCATTATTTTAAAGCAATCTGAAGTAATCCCCTCAACCTGGAACTAAGTCATGTTTGGATCAGGTGATGGGATTCATCTTGGGACTGGATTCAGAAGACTGTGGGAATAATTTCAGCCAGCTGTCTGCAGCAGCATTTCTGCCTCTTGCGGGAAAAATGCATTTCCTTTTTTCTTTTTCTCCTCAGGGAATCCTAAGAATTTCCCTGGGTATTTACAACAGATGTTATAAATATTAACAACTCTTATATCAACAAAAAGGAAAAGAAGACTACAAATGTGCATGAGTATCTACAGCACTGCAAACTAAAAATCACTCAGGCGTTCTCTTTCATATAAAAACTTTAAGAAAATACCCTACAATTCACTTTGTTGAAATTCTTATTTTGAAAAAACTTGAAGAATCCTGGAATTCTCTTCTAGATGAACCTAAATGCTTCTGTCTCTCTCAGAAATTCATACTACTTTATTTAACTTTAAAAGCTAAAAATGTCCAACCACACATATGATTGACATGTAAATCATGTTTCCTAATATATTGTCTCTACATCATTGTATTTCTGATTATGCGAGGAAGTGAAATTCAATAGTTATCTGACTAACCTCACAGGCATTACATGTCACACTTGAGTAAAAGTGAATATCGAGGAGTTTGGTGGTATTGAGCAGCTAGAGAAAGTATACAACTAAGTAATAAGGCACTTATTTTGTATTTTTCAGAACATTTCCATTGTGGTTTTGTCCTCCATAATTCTTTCTTCTTCCTGTGTGGAAAAAGATGTAAGCTGTGCAGTAAATCCTGCTGAAAAAAGTTTCTTGTGATAGAGTGTGTTTATCACTGAGCTATGTCTTAGGCCCTTTTGGTCTCTCCTGGGCATACTTCATAGGTGGTTACATTAATTTCTAGGTGAAACCCTGTAGTTTAACAACTGAAATGCTGCTGCAGAAATGTAGCCCCTTTTTGTGCTGTTCCACTTTCACAGGATATTTGTACCTATCTACTGTCTGTGTTAAGAAGGCTGTGATCAGACTGTTGATTAAAATCGGTCAAATGATACCTCTTTAAATGGGCAGAAATCTGTTTCTACTCAAGACAGTTCTTTCTGTACTGATTTGTTTCCCTCAGTCTCTCCCAAAGAGTCCTTCTAATATCTTTGTCATCAATACCTCATTTTCTTTCCACATCATCTTGTAAAAAAGACACCTTTTTGCTGGTAGAGTGCTTTCTTTACGTAACATTTTCAGTTCGAAGTCACCTGGTGATAACCTGTAATGTGATCACTTCCTCTTTCCTAAGACCAGTATGTTTTAAGCTTCCTTCCCTCTAGTATTTGGGCTGTCATCTTTAGGAAGTACGAACCTTGAAAGCTTGGAGAGAGCAAAGGCTTCTCTAGCCTTCCCAGGTAATGGCACAGCCATTGTAAAATTGATTCCTTTGAAGCTCATCTGTCTTTACTGCCTGGATGTTTGTTTTTCATTAACTGCTGCCTTAGGCTCAAATTCTGACAGCAATACTTGCCTGTAGCGAACAGATAAACTGATGGGGAATATGACATTTATAAAATTGGGATCCATAACTAGTGCATTTTTCAAACTCTCCTACGAAACTCTTTCTATAATTACAACTCAGGTTTTCTCTGCTTTTTCATTTCTTTTACAGGGCAAAGTATACAATGATGCACTTAATTTTTGTGTCTCTATCAGTTGATGTTTACTTCTGCTGCCTTTATTTGTCAAATTCTTCATAATTTTGCTCTGCACAGAGTTGGAGATTTTTTTTTCCTGCAAGTGCCTGAGGTTTCTGCAGTACTGTTTGTTATTCTATTGACTTCACTTGTTCTTCTAGGTTGTAATATTTAAGACTTACGAGGCATTCATTCTCAGTCAACAAGCTTTCTAAAAGTACACTGCTTTGTATAGATAAATTAATTACTACAATTAAATGCTTGTATATGTTTAGGAATGATCATTGACTTTCCCCCCTAAGCACATTGTCTTTAATCAAAGACTGCAGAGGTGAAAATAATCAATTACTTTCTGCCTACTTCTACTAAAAATATCCTAATTTCTCGGACGGGTTAGCTGATTGACTACAAGAGAATTTACTGTGCGTACAAAAGGTAAGAAGAGCATAGCCACAAACTCACACTGGAAAATCAGGTCTGTGGTAATTTCAGATAATGTTTCCTCAAATAAGAAAAAGAGCTAATAAAGTAAGAAATTCATAGCATTAAAGTTTGTTTACACTCCTAGATTGCTAGCTGCTTTAATTTGTAGCAGGCACACAATGTCGCTGAATGGAACTACAATCACAACTCACAAGGCATGTCTCTCTGTAGCAGGTTTTTAAAGAAAAATATCAGGCTCTTTTAGTAATACCCTGAAAGGCAGATTATTTTAGGAGTTACTCTGTGCTGCTGCTGCTAGGTTGTTTGAAACTAGCGTGTAATTTCTCTAAACCGCAATATAGACATGCCTTTGGTATGGAAAATACCATCTGCAAATAATGTCCAACAACAACAAAAAAGTCTTTTTAATATAAATTTAACACATAAATCACACACTAAGTGAAAAACATGATACTGTTGGTGCAATTTTACAAATGAGCATTTTCCCTGTAACCAAGTTTTTTTTAAAAAGATCAATAATTTCATAGACTTTAAATTTTAATAAAGACACGTTTAACAAAACCAAAACCAACAAATCAGGGATGCAACAGAAGACATTTGCTTAAATATTATTACAATTATAAATTCAATGATAAAATAAAATGTGATTATACATCATCTATCTGTGGACTAAAGCTGCACTTGTACCTTCTGAGTGCAGAAAGAAGTTACAACAACTTCTAACTAAGCTGACAACTCTTACTGCTACCTTTTTTCCTTTTTTCTTTCTTTTTCTTTCTTTTTTTTGGTAGGAATTACTTGGCAGCATAACATAATCCTGTTATATGACATTGCACCAGGGAGATGCAGTAATGTATGTCATCTTTGCCTAACACAAGTATATAACAGTTAGTGCTAGTATGCCTAGCACTAGCATGTAACAGTTGCATGGTAATTGCTATCCATTTCACTTCCCCCTGCATGTCTTGGTAGGAAGAGTTAGGGAAAATTGTAATGAAGCTGAGCTCAGAAAGGAGGGGTTTTTGTATGTGGTAAGATTTGTATTTATTTTTATTATCCTACTCTGATTTTATTGGTAATAAATGGAATTGATTTTTTTCCCCAAGTCAAGTCTGTTTGCCTATGATGGCAATTGCTGTGGAGTGTTCTACCTGTCCTTATCTAGACCCATGAGCCTTTAAACTTATTTTTTTCTCCCTGTCCACCTTAGGAAGAAGAGTGGGCACCTGGCATTCAGCCAAAGTAGACCCACCATGCTGTATAAAAGCAGGCTCCTACACAGAGAAGTGTTCACTACAGTGGAACAAGGCTGCTGCTGAAGTGAAGTCCTACACTTGGAAGATTATTTTAGGTAATCTAAGCACCTGAAAAACAGATTTTTACTTCTAAGAATTTAAAACGCTTTCAAACTTTGTGATCTGGATGCATCTTGGTTAATGAAGAGAAAATTCTCAAATTCTGCATTTCTTTTCACCAAGCTGATCGTTAATTACTTTATCTGAGATTTATTTAGGAGTTTTTTTTGAGGGCTATCTTTACATACTAAGAACATTCACAGTGCCCTTGGGTTAATCTAAGACTACAGTTTAAGAGCCCAGTTTTCACCTCTCTGTTGAGTATGATGTTCTGTCATCCTGTGAAGGGTTACCCAAACAGACTAAAACTGTTGACTGCAATCAACTTTAGTACACAAAGTTTATCTTTTCTGGAAAGTGTCACTGGCAGTATGTCTATTATATATTGCAGACTGGAAGCAGACAGTGGTGGGATAGGGTTAGTTGGGTGGGATAGCTGGGTTTAAAATTAAAAGCCAACAGTAACAACATAGTCTTGGAAATAGTTTAAGATTCCTGCTTCTCCTACTGAACAGCAGACTGCAAAATGGGTCCCCTAGGAGGAGCATGCTGGATCTCACACTGGCATTGTAGACTGCAGGGGTATTAGGCAACTGGCTTCATATGATAAATAAATAAAAAAAAAGCCAACAAGAATTTCTTCTCAGTAATTATGGCCATGACTCTCCAAATGGCCAAGCGTGTGATAGCTTCCCTGAGGCTTTGGGTATCATTGTCCACAAAGCAGCAGCTCTTTCTAATACATAGTGTAGCCTGTCTTCATTAACTGCTGGTAGATTCTCTTGGGTAAATTTCTTGCAGTGTCATTATAATGCAGAGCTTTTGTAGATGTTAAACTGTACTGAATAATAGATGATTTTATATATAGTTTCTTCATGCTGGTAAAAGGAAAGGAGGTTTGGGCTGTTTTGCATTGCCTTAAGGGGAAGTTATTCAGTGGTTTCAACTTTTATTTTTTTGCTGATTTAGGGAATAATAACCCTACACACAATAAGTAGCAGGAAGGACGCCTTTTATTTCCCTTTAAAAGTATTTCACCAGGCAGGGATACGTATGTTGTATTTTCAAATCAGCTATGCTTACATTCATACATTTAGGCACCCACAGTTTATATTACCGTCTTTATAAATTTAAGACACAAACCCAACCTCCCGTAGCTCCTCCAAACTGCATTTAAAAAGAAACAAGGGCAGACCCCCAGCAGGTGGCAGCCAACTCTAAAATATGTCTAAATTAGCTCACCTCAGTGTATGAATAAAAAGATCTAGAGCACAGATCATGCAAAAATAAGAAAGCGGTGTTTTAAGAGGCAATTTCACACGTTTATTATCCTACCTTTAGGTTCTGAATCTTCTTTTTTTTTTTACTATTTCTTCTTTATAAATGATGCGACAGTTTCCCTTGGTTTTAATCTATCACAGTTTAATAATGTTGTATTATCAGGAGAGCTACCATCTCTGATAACTGATACTTCCCTTGAAAAGTGTTTATAAGTTCAAAATATTATTCCCCAACTCATTATTGATCATGTAACAAACTTGTATTTGGTGAAATACGAGCATAAATACCGCCTATTTTTCCAAACCAGTGCTTAAATAATCAAACATTATTTTACATATATCTCCAAAAGTAATCTGTATGTAAGTACTTCTGAAAAAAAGTGTTCTTATGCATGAGCAAGTATCCTTATATACAGAATCAGAATGAGCACTAGTAGCAGGTCCAGTCTACGGAAAGATGCTGCTTGCAGCTCAGCATTTAGTGCAATGAGTAATATCTGATTTGTTGTTAATTTATTTGTGTTGCTATAAAAAAAAATATTCTTCAGTGACTATCACTGGATAAGAAAATAAATTGATTTTTTCAGTTCTGAGCAGTCTACAAATTACAAGCATTATATTGCATAAAAAAAGAATCTGTGCCAAAATATATCCATTTGGTAAAACCATTATTGAGAGATAGCAAAAATTCTTTTTTGGTGGCCAAGATATAGCCACTCTATCATCAGAAAGATTGAAATATGTCCTCATACATGATGCTGATTGCTCAGCTAAGCCTATCAGCTAAAGAGCTGTTGTCATGGGCAAGAAAAGAGACTCCTGGTGGCAGGGCAGGAGCATATTTTCCAGCCTAGTCTGGAAAGACTGCTTATGAGTTTGGTCAAAAACTGGCTTTCAGCCATCCCTACTTCTTGTCCTTGTCCATTTTCCAACTTCAGCCTGCTAGGCAGAGCACTCGGGGATAGCCTGAGACAAAAGATAGGCTATAATAACAGTCAGTTATGCAAGAGCATGATTTCAGTGTACTTGATGAGTGAAAACCTATATGCTTGCGCAGGCTCTGACTGCAAAATTCTAATTGATTTCTTTAAGAGACTCACTGTTTGCCCTCCAGCTAGGGTGAGATTGCTATATCAGGATGCGAACACCACTGCTTAGCTAGCAAGGTGCTTTGTATTTAGTGCTGTTGTCAAACTCCCTGCAGTGCTTAACTCTAGGGTTTGGAGATTCCTCAGTGCATATTCATACCCAAATCTTTGGCCTTTATTCCCATTCTATTTATTCATAAATATTGTTATCTTAAACAAAATGGAATCACTTTACATGATTCACAAGGGGGACTTTCATGAGGGGTGCCTGCTAATCTCAGGTTTGCAAGCAGAATTAAATCAAGATGCTAGATGAACCAAAGGAAAGAGCTGAAAGACTGCTCTGGTTGTGGGTGTCCAGTTTTGTTAGTGTGAACTACTATCAGCTTTGGGGCATTACAATCTATACATCTTGTAAAGAAGGGCAATTCAGGTTTTGCATGTGAACAGTCAGAATTTCTGTTTTGAAAAAAAAAGGATTTTTAGCTTTTTATCTTTCAGAATGCAATGATTTTACCAAAACTTAAAAGACTTTTTAGCCATTGCAGTTTTGCTGAATCTCTATGCTTGCACCAGTGACTGAAGTAGCTTACACGTTCTGCTCCAGACCTTTTCAGTTTGTTTTATAAGAACAACCAAACTGAAAACCTTTACATATTTTCCTGCAGTTCTTAGGACATACAAATCTGACTTATTCATAAGATGCTTTTGGAGATTTTTTTTTTCACCTGAACTCGAATAGGAATGTATGCCACAACAATTACAATCTGCTTTGCTCAACATGCCTTGCTTTTGCATACTGCTACTTAAAATGTCACAAGATCTTAAGGCAACACAGTAAGAACAAAGGACAAAGAATCTGTGAACAGTGTCCTCTCCTTATAAGGCACTAGGCTTTCTTACATGAATGCTTACAAATTACTCAAATTACTAAAAAAATTTAAATATGAAAAAAGTGAAATTTGTGTTAGCAATTAAAGATGAATTAATATGCAATATTTTTAATGTTACTCACTTTTTTATTTGCCAAGAACTAGTTAAAAATTATTTTCATTTTGGCTTTTTTTTTGTCATTTGGTAATAGTTGCCAACACTACAGCATAAGATGACATTCCTGAGCAGACTACTGCACCTAGTTGTGAAAATAGAAAAAGCTAGCTGCACCTTTAAAATGAGCATCATTTAATAATTTTCTCATGTTCTTTAAATGATTTGGGATTGTGCCATTTCTCAGCTTTATAGCTCACATTTTAAACTGACAAGTATCAAAATATTTTGGTGTTCTTCAACTAATTGAAATAATTTAAAGTCCCATGAGCTTTATTAATGAGCTTGCCTCTCTCTACCTGTGAAGCTTCGTGATGTACAATTTTTCTGTAATATAGCTGAATCAGTTTGCTTTTTCTTTTTTCCCTTTGAATAACAAAATAGTTATTTTCCTATGATTTAGGGCACTGAAACTCTCCAAGTCAGTTTCCTCCTGTGTAATCACTGTATGAAATTATATAAAGGGAATGATCACTGATTTAATTTTTCAAAATCTAGGAAGTATTTTGACATACAAAACATTACATTATAATTAGAGGTTAATTTTTCAGATGTTATCTTGGGTTTGGTTTTGCTTCCTATAAGGAAAAAAAAAATCCTCAGTATTGCAGATACTACTTTTTGGTAGCTACCGACTCTTAAAACAGTAATCACTCTAAACACGTAAAATAATTTTCCAAATTGCTGAGATCACAACCCTTAGGAAGTCAGTTGAACTAGAGATGTTCAGAGAGGTCACAGTGTGCATTCAGACTTTTTTGAAAATATGTAATTGATATCAATGGATACATTGATATCATTAAAATACTGCTCATGGTATTCATACTTCCAAATTATGAAACACACACCTGGAAAAGGCCATACAGAGGTGGGAATATGAGTCTGTGAGTGACAAGAGACCTGGCTACTTTTTCAGGTAGCAGTGCAGGCGTAAGTGACTGGAAGGAGCTTCTCTGCAATCAGTCTTGTGTTTTCAAGATATAGATGTTATAAAATTCACCAAAAGAGAGCTGTGCCCCAACTCTGCAGAGTTGCAGCCTCTGGAGCTAAACCTGCTTAGATAGTGCAATTTCTCTTTTTACAAGAGCCAGCAAAGTTTTTATAAAATACTGAATTCACTTCAGAGATTTTCTAATTTAAAAAGAAATCATCCTGTATCAGTTATATACACTGAATTTATACACAGACACACTTGTTCCTACCTTAGATGATGTAAATGTCAGCTCCTAATTTCTTCTCATTTGTAGCAAGGCCCAAAATAACTTCTCCAGTGTCCAGTTGTGCTATGTTGACAATCACTGATTACCCAGTATCTTTTACTGAGGACACCTCTAAATCACCCAGTGTAGTCTCGTAGGGAGAATAGTGAACTAGTCCTGTCAAGGCAACAAACAGATTTGGTTTATTAAAAATCCTCTATTCCCCAAACAGAATTTTGCACCTTTTTTCTTTAGAAAATTATGTTGCTCTTATCAATTTTAATCCTAGCTTTCCTAGGGGTTCAGAAGGGTTGCTTGGGTTTACAAAACAATTGGGATAAAATCAGAAAGAAGCCTGCGTAATCAAATCCCCAAAGGAAATTACTTTCCTGTGCTTTTCAAGTTGTGTTTGTTCTATATTCCACAAGAAAAATTTGTTAAACATGTCTGAATCATTTTCTTCCAAATTCTACCTTAATTCTCCCATCTCTCTCATTTCTATTCATGACAAAAATGAGGTAGAGTAGAACAGAAACATACAGACAGCTTAATAATGTGCTGGAAAATCTTCTCCAAACTACTTGGATGCATTCCCAGATACAAATCTTGCAGTCTTGTTTTTTTCAGTGATATAATCTCTTCTGTGATGTAGTATATTAGGGAGGACATGAGAGAACCTATTCAAACAAGAAGTTATTATCACTAGGAAGAAGTAATGCTGATAAAAAGTAAATAACCCAAAACAGAAATAAAAGAGAAAGTTTCAAAACTGTCAAAGGCGTATTTTAAAACCCCTTGTTTTAACACTGTTCTTTTCTGCGTTCAAAAGTTCTGGTCTAAAGGTCAAATATGAAAAGAATTGCAAGCAAAAATGCTGTCATGGTATTTCCACCTTAACAAGAACAAAATGCGATAGTGAGTTGTTTTTTTTTGTTTCCACTCAGGTTTTTTTCAGCAATTGTCTTGTCTAGCAAATCACTTAATATTTTACAGTAGGAATGATAGAACAGCAGGGAAGAATATCCCAAAAATATCCAGTTCATTCTCATTCTTTGGTGCATAATAAAATATATCTACATAATCCCACTGTATAGTTATCCATCGTACTTAAAAGCACCACTGAAGGGAATCTTGTGTCAGAGGAAGAGGACTGTTGCAGTTGCAAAGCTTTCCTTAAAAACCTAAACAATTATTTGGTATATGTTTTCGATACTTTAAAGTAAGTTAATTTTTTCTTCCACTTGTAATTACTACTTAAGATCAAGGAAAGCAATCTTTCATATAATTTTACACATTGAAAGTCTTGATACCCAGTGTCCTTTCTTAGGATTCTCTTTTGTATTTAAAACAACCAATTGTGAGAATGCTTTTCTTGGTGCTACTGACTTTGATCTTTACAATTTTTACACAGTTTGTTCACTTTGTCAAAATCATTTTGGTTTCTTATTATCCTCCAAAGAGCTTACAAATATTCCTAGCATGATAGCATCATTAAATTTTATGTGTACTCTGCATTCTGTGATCCAGGTTGTTAACACTAATTTTATGAACGTGTCCTGTGGAACAGTGTCAAAAGCATTATTGATGTCAAGGTATAACATAACCTTGGAGCCCCTTTTACCTGCTAGGTTAGTTGCCTTGTCCATGGAAGAAATTTGAGTCATTTGACACGATTTGCTCTTGACAGATTCACACCACTTGTTTAACATTGTCTCACTATTTGCTAGATACTTATAAATGGGTTGCTTTATGATCTCGTGTTCTTTCAAAAATCAAGCTGGGGTGGCTGGAACAGATTTTTCCAGAATGTCCTCCTCTCACCCTTGCTACTCTTCAGGGAAAGCTGCTGTATTTACCTACCTCTTTCTTCCTGTACTGCTACTAATTAATGTCTTAGGGCAGCATAGATAAACAGATATAACTAGTTCCCCTGGTAGCATCAAATGAATTCGTCAGGCCTTCTGATCATCTAAATATGCTCCAGACTTCTATTTCCTTTTATTTGATCCAAACTTCTGTTTTTTAAAATCTATAATTTTAATGATTAAGAATTTTTATGAAAAGAGGAATAGACTTTGACTATTTTACTCTTCTCTGTTTCTTAAATCCATCGTTTACAATTCTGTCTGTCTAAGCATACGATTGATGCATTTCTTTTCATTCTCCTCCAATGTAATTATGTACATCTGTGTGTCTAAACACAGGTAAAGTTTCTTGTTTCTATGTTCTTTGCTAATGGTAAGTCATCTTGCAGCTTCACCTGTTTGACTTTTCTCTCTGTAATATTTTTGTGCTATTCCTGTTGCGTTCTCTACTTGGAAGTCATTAAAGGCCTTATAATACAGATGTATTTGTCTATTTCTAAATTTTTCCTGCATATTGTGCATTTTAGCATTTCATATGTAATGTCTCCTTTGGGAGCCATCAGGTACCTGAGTCTGTTGAACTGGTTTTTGAAGTCTGTTTTTCTCATAATGCTTCTATTTCTGTAAAACTTATTTCTTAATAATTCACAAAGACTGCTTACTGACTTCAAAATATCACCTTCCTCTTTGATATTCATTAAAATAAAATTTCTGATTCCTTTCCAGTGTGCCAGGAATACTTCAAGAAGATTTGGATGATTCTATCCTATTTCCCTGTATAACTTTAAGAACAAATAACTATTATTACCATGTGAAACCCTCTGAAAGTTTTATTTGCTTTCAGATATCCTCACCTATATTCTCTTTATAACAAGATGCCTACAGTAAATTCTTATTATGTTATCCTTTTCTCTTTTATTCATTCATAGGCACAATGAAATGTTCTTTTACTTATTCCTTTTCCTCAAATTTCAGTTCAGACTTTAATTGTACAACATGAACAGATTTGTATTAAACAAATTATTGAATCAGAATGTAGATTCCACTAATGCAGCCATAGGAAAAGAGTTTATAAAAGATTATACCTTGCTTATTCTAGGCTTTGGGAAGAGGCTAAATGATAGAGCAGAATTTTATAGCTAGGAGTTAAAGTCAGAAATGATAGAGCAAGGAAGAGTCAAAAGAAAATGTCAACTTCTACAAGGCAGAGGAAGGAAAGAAAAAGTATTCTAGATAAGAGACTTAATATCAGAGAACTAGGGTTTCTTAAAAGCAGTTGATTACAAATATGTAAATCAAACTACAAATATGGTCTTTTTTTAAACTACATTTTGGTTATAATGATGGTTATAATTTGGTTATAATAATAACTACTAAATTACAGATTTCTGTCTTTTTGGAATGCCAGAATTGGTTGCACCTAATAACTATGCCTTTATTTTATTATCAGTTTTAAGAAGATTAAGAAATTTGGAAATGAAAAAAAAACCCAATAAAATAAAACAAAACAGAAAATAACAAAAATAACAAATGTATTTTGGGCAATACTACCCCTATCTTCAAATTTAGTTCATAAAACATGCATGTGCTTTGCCTGTGATTTCCAACAAGGATTTTTAAAGTGGTCCCATGGTGCTACACCTAAGAAAACCCATGTTTTTATCTTAGGAAACAGCAATGATACTTCTGTGATTTAGTTCTACAGTGAAGCAGGAGATTATTTCCCTTCTCTGAGTAACCTTTATCTATCTGCCAAGTTACAGCTGTGTGGTTGAAATAATCCCCACAGAGTTTTTCTCTTTGAAAGTTCCTGTCCATGCTGGAGTACAGACTTAATAGCACCTTTGGAGAATAGCTGCTGAAAGGCTCTCCTATGCACCTTGTTAGAATGGAGTATGAATTCGGCATGCAGTGTACACTGGGTAGTCTATAAATACTCATTTGTGGAATCATAGCTGGACAATTTTATACTTCTTTCCCTGCTATATCTACATTTCGTGTTGACAGCAAAGCGGTGTATGGCATGGACTATATGACATGGCTCACTCCATCCGTTGTTTTTTTAACCCTGTCCCCATGTTCTCACTTTTCAAATGCTCTTTTTGGAGGCTGCTTCCCTAAAAAAGATTAGCTGTACTGCATTGTGAATGGAATTGCAATTTTCTGAAGAAGCACCTCCAGAAAAGAACTTCAGTGCAGCAGTAGGAAGCATAAGATGTCCTGTCTTCTGTCACAGCAGTCTCCACAGCCTGGGGTTAAATATCATAGCTCTGTTATGTGATATCTAAAGAGGTTCAACCATCAGAATGGTCTTAATAATGAACTACCTAAAGTAATTCAAAGAAACAATAAAGTGATAGTATTTTACAACTCTGCTTTTGTGAACACTACAGCCTGGATTCTGTCCTGAGGCTTCCAAGCTCAGTTATTGAAACACAAAGAATCAGTCACTCATCTCTTTCCAGACATTATTTTGGAGACACCATTCTTCACTTTATTGAAAGAACTAAAATATTCATTGAAATAATATAGATTATATATATTTGAAGCTATTAAGGAATTTTGCATGCTATTGTATTAGGAGCATTATTACATCTTTATGAAATGTGGAAATCACTCATAACTGCTATGAATCTTTTAGGCACCTTCAAGCAGAACACTTTCTTCGATATCCTGTTTCTGTAACATTTTCACTCTTCAGCAGGCCAAGACAAAATGGACAACAACTTAGTGTTGTTGAAAGAATATGTCTACATCCATACTAGCATGCAATCTAGCACAACTGGAGAAGATCACTAGATTGGGGCAGCTGAGGCTGGAAGACTTGCAGCCAATCTCTATGTAGCTTTGGGACTTTGGATTAAATTTAGTTGGATCCTCTGAGACAAATATCCTCCCCATAGGCATGTTGCGAAGCTGACTAGTCACTAGTTCAACACTTCATGTAGTCCCTTGGGGATCAGATTTGGTGTATGCATGTTGTGCACCTAAGATCTAGTTTCCTTAGAAAGGAGCCTAACAGATAGTGGATTCCAACACCATTCTATCAATAGAGCCAGTGCACAGTAACTGAGGATGCCAAACCTGGACTACTTCTCTAAACCTAAACGGTAAGATACTGTTGAGTGTAATACAGTACAAAAATAACCAAATAACCCATTACTAGACTTTACTGGCATTTGAAAAGTCACACAAGATCTGATAGTCCCAACAATACCAAATATTTGAAATCCATGCAAAAATGAGCTCCAGAAAAAGATAGCATCAAAATATATTGACAAGGAACACTATTCTCTTACTCAAATCAGAATCCCTCTATGTTGTCTGAAAGTATTAAGTCATAAGTTTTTGTCTTTCTCAGGGGCATGGAAGAAGGAATAGATAGAATCATATTGATCTGACATCATGTTATTAACTATCTGCAAAAAGCAATGTAAGTCCTGTATTTTATGTTGTTTTCTACAACAACAACCTGTATTTGGTTGTTTCCTACTAGAGCCTAACTGCATAAAACTATCAGTTTTTACTGATTTTGAAATCAAGTGAGGGATATTTGTTTGAATGGTTAAAAGAGAAAAGCAGATGTACAAAGATAATCTAAGAAAAGGTGAAGGAAATACAATGGAGGACTGTGATCTTAATACTCATAGACAGCCTTGGAGTCTAATAAGGGATCACAAGGCTTTTGACAGGCTGTTTTAATGTACTGGTTTAACCTTACCAGACACGGGAACATTTCAGTAAACCAAGTGATTAAAGCCAAGGGAAAATTGTCCACTCAGTCATTGTTACACAATCACTGCATCTTGTAGAATCATAGGATATTCAAAGCACATAGGTTTTCATCTAATCTGTAGCTGATAAAGACAAAAATTCCCTAGGCTTCTGCAAATACACTACTCATCTAAGCTGACAAAGACAACTCACAATCCTATGCTTATGAATCATAGGATCATAGAATAGTTAGTGTTGGAAAGGACCTTAAGGTCATCTAGTTCCAACCCTCAACCATGGGCATGGACGCCTCACACTAGATCATGTTGCCCAAAGCTCTGTCCAACCTGGCCTTGAACACTGTCAGAGACGGAGCAAATACCTCTTCTTTGGGCAGCATGTTCCAGTGCCTCACCACCCTCACAGTAAAGAACTTCTTCCTTATATCTAACCTAAACTTCCCCTGTTTAAGTTTAAACCAGTTCACCCCTTGTCTTATCACTACAGTCCCTGATAAAGAGTTGCTCTCCAGCATCCTTCAGACATTAGAAGGCTGCTACGAGGTTTTCACTCAGCCTTCTCTTTTCCAGGCTGGACAGACCCAACTTTCTTAGCCATTTTCATACAGGAGGTACTCCAGCCCTTGATCATCCTCACGGCCCTCATCTGGACTTGCTCCAACAGCTCCATGTCTTCCTTACATTGAGAACACCAGAACTGTAAACAGTACTCCAAGTCTCATGAGAGCAGAGTAGAGGGGCAGGATCACCTCCTTTGACCTGCTGGTCACACTTTTGATGCAGGTCAGCATACAGTTGGTTTCTGGGCTGCGAGCACACATTGAAGCCGGCTCATGTTAAGTTTCTCATCGACCAGCTCCCCCAAGTCCTTCTCCACAAGGCTGCTCTGTTCCTCTTCTCTGCCAGACCTGTAGCTGTTCCTGGGATTGACGCTTCTTGATTCCATCATGATGAGCCTAATGAAGCACCTGGCTATGGTATGGAGAAGTTTGCACTTACAAAAGGAGAGAGCAATGTAGCAAATTTTGAGAGACTGAACTGAAAGAAGAAACTGAAAATGAGAGCCCTGCAAACAAAGTGAGAGAGAAATGCAAACAGAGAAGGAGCTGGAGAGCTGCTGGGAACGTCTGCCTGTGTGAGACAGTCAAACTGTAGCGGTTAATGGCAGAAATAGGGATCAAGAGACAAAAATAGGAGGCAAAACTGCTGGGGAAACAGCTGAATTTTGATACTCTGCTCAAAGATCAAAGTATGTGGAAAATAATTTGACATAATGTTTATTTTTATAAGTGTATAATTTATAAGTATATAAATAAATATAAAAATATATTCCACACAATATAATGTATATAAAATATATTAATATAAAATATATTAAAGTGCAAATGAATTTGCATCAACTATGTAAACTAATAAGTGTAAACATATACAAATTGTAAATATAGAAATATATATTTATATACATATGTTGAATTAGCATTTGCTGTAGCTTTAACAGCTGTTTCCACAAACATTTTGCATTGTCAGAAAATGAAACCTTAGGGAGATTACGATGGTTTTCCAATTTTTTTATTTATATGATGTTTACAGTACATCTACTGTTGGTGATAAATTATTCATTTAAGGTACTTTAAAAGGTTCCTGGCTGTAATTTAACACTTTTTTATTGTTTACCAACAGAAACCTGGCAGTGTGCACCCAGCTGGATATTACTGTCTGTGAGGGGTTTCCATGTTCATAACATCATTTATGGAGCACCCGCATTCTCCACATATACATACCCTAGAGCACTCAAGCTTTTACGGTATCTTTCCCATTCAAGTATAATAACCACGGACACCTTCAGATGCTGCAGCAGCAGATAGATTCATTATGACAACCATCAGGAAACAGACCTTTTTGTTTGGGGTTGAGGAGGGAATGATACCTTGCCATTTGTTACCCTTCTGCTTGGGTTGAAATGCTGAACCACTCTGGTTCGTAGGACGAGTGTGAAGGAACCTATAAAGAGCCAACAGCTGCCTCTCTAAATGGTGTGAGATCCTTCAAGCTGTGACCAGGATCGGGCTCCCTGGACTTTCCTGGCAGCCAGTGGTCACTTTTTCCACACAGAGACTTCACTGACAGCACACCTAAGGTGGGCTCCATCTGGAAGACTGAAGGGATGGGAAAGAGAGGTAACAAATGAGGTTAAATATTGTGTGATAGGAAACTATCATGACAGCAGATGTGGGTAGGAAAATAAACTAGAACACAAAATAATGAACTTCAAGGAACTACGGTGAACAGAAAAACCACATTCCTTAAAGAATATAAAAGTAACTACAAGAACAACAAAATCCCATGTAATTTAATTTAGTGAACAAAAACCTGATTCTCAATTAGTATGTGAAACAGATTTTTTTTACTTATTTTTTCTTTTTTTTTTTACTTCTGGAGCTCATTATTATGTACACTGAATGAATATGAATAGGTGACTGGAGGGCAAAACTCACCTTTGCTGAACTTGTTGTACCTACAAGTTGTAAAGATAATTTAGAAGTTTGTCTCTACCTTGAAAATCACATACTTGCAGAACTTTTCAGAAGAATTTTCCCAAGAGTAGTCTCATATTTTTAAACCTCCTTGTATCATATCCAGTTTTAGTGAGAAGTTACTTACATTTCTGACTAAAAAATAAAGTTTTGCAAGTTTTTCTCTTCAGACATCCATGCTCAGATTTGTAAAGATAAACTGGGATATTGTGGGAGGAAATCTTAATATGGCCCAGATCGTTCACCTCACTTAAGAACCTGTTGTTCCTTTGAGATCAATAGAAACAATAACTAACTCATTTATATATGTCATGCAACTTAGCAGAGCAGGACAAGGAGGCTAAAAAACATGTTGAAGTTAACAAAACAAGTAGTGGCAGAAAAACATGAGAATTAGGACACAGTCATTTCTACACATAGCCCAGGATCATGTCACCAAGAGCAGTTAGATATAAATGCTACATGAAAAAAAAGAATAAAAATACGACTAGCATATAAACAATGTCTCTCCCTTTTATAGTACAACTTCTTTATTTCTTAGAAGTCATTGTAAAGAAACCATCTTCAGTCTATCTTTTAAAGATAACTTTTACACTTTTGCCTGTCATAGATTGTAAGGCATTAAGCTTTGTGGGTCCCCAGTTCCCCCTTGAAACTCTTACATTTGTGACTTTCATACCATCTTTCAATTTTTAGTTACCAAAAAGCTTTTTGAAGATGTTACAAATGTTAGAGTAACTTAGCTATTTCATCCCTCAGTTCTTTTACTGCATGAGTTCTATATGTTCCTGGTGATTTCTAATTTTTCATTGTGTCAGTAAATTCCATTATCTGTTCTACAATTCATAATATGTCACTTCAACTTCAGGTTAATCATTCAATAATACCTCATAAAAAATAGGTTTCAGTACTGGAATTTTCCTAGGTTTTGCTACCACGAGCAAATGAAAAACGCAGAGGGCAAGAGAAATTTAAACAGTCACATGGGTTGTTATCAGATAATTTATTTTCATCCATTTGAGAAGTTCACGATGCAAGTATCATGTGCAAATGCAGATCAAACGAAGCTGTGCTCATCTCAATGCAAAGTAAAATTCATAAGCATAGGCCAAGGTTCAGTGGTCCCTGGTTCCGAAGGGCAATGTAACTGAAACACTTGCAGGGGAAAATATTCTTGGTGCATTTTTTTCTGTATTGGGTGATCACCTTGACCCAAAATGTAAATATCTGGAATTTTCTTTCATGAAAAAAAACCAGAATGTACACTTTTATTCTGGAACACAAAAGTATTTTTTAAGGATTTCCATCAGGAAGTAAATTTCAACTGCATCCAAATATTTTACTATCATTATTGATTTAATACTTCTTTTTATAATCTTATTTCAGCTTTATATGCATGTTTTCTGACAATATGCAGTTGTCTTTATCGTACTTCATGTCACTACTTCAGTGAACAAGCTGGTCATAATACTGAAGCTTGTTGCATAGTGCTTGTAGTCTCTCTCTCAAAAGATTTTCTTTCAGAAATGCCATTTGTCTTTGGTTGAACTCCCTTGGATGACACCTTACTGCTGACCCTGTGGATTCATCTTTGACACTGTGATGTATTTCACTCTCAGAACCTAGGTATTGTAAATTTACTCTCGTCAGTTCTATTTTCAATTCCTTTACAGAAAAAAAACCTAGCATGTTTCTTAAGACATGGCATTTCTTTCAAAGTCATACAGAATATCTTTTAGCTCTGCTCTGTCCATGCTGTCGCCTTTTTGATTCAGTGTCTTATTCCTCCTTTCTTGCCTTTTCAGTTGGAAAGACAATAGCTTCCTCTTTGATGAGGTCAGGTTGTGGTCATCCCTTTCTTCATTACTTGTTTCTCTTGATGAAAACCTCTAACGGTTTATTTTTAGGGAAATCTCCCATTTTCTGCCAGTCCCTGTTCTCACAGCCGTCTCCTGCCTCTGAATGGTGACATCTATGGGGCCTCCTTCTTATACCTGCCTTTGATTGAGATCCCATCTCAGCTATCACTTCTGCTCTCAGGTCATGAGGCTGTTTTCCGCACATGGGACAACTCGTAGGTGGTAGTTCAGGTAGGAGCATGAAAAATTTGTGGGATGTTCTGGGATTGAGGCTTGTATTAATACCTTGGAAATGTACTGAAAATATCAGCACTTGTTGGAGTACCACAAGATTTAGTATATTAACTTCTACATTTTTCCCCCATCAGAATTCTTCTCATATTGCAACCATTTTAGAATCAATTTTTAATTGTTATCAATTTTTAATTTTAATCCATTTTTAACCTGACTTAAAATCTGGAATATAATTTTTTTTTCTGTGGAAGACATGCAAACTTATGCAAACCTGCTGAGAGACAATTTACAATCCATACTCAATCTATGTAATTCTTAAAACACTAGTTTCTCTGTTTAATGCTACATGCATTTAAATAACCTGATATTTTAACTTTGCATTGACTACTTCATTTTATTTGGAAAAGGGGTGTGTTTTGCTCTGCATTTTGATTATTTTTTTTACCTTTCATTCTGTAATCAGTCAAGTGATACAGGAAATGGAAAATTAAAAATATTTGAAGAATGGTTTTACCTGAGGAAACCATAGTTTTCACATTCAATAAAGAGGGATACTTTGACCTCAAGGCCTATCCTAGTGCAGTAGAGGAAGGCATATATCTCTTAGAGTTTAGAAAAAAATCAAAAAAACCAATTCTAACTGGCAGCAAGATATAGAATTTAGGAGTTATGAAGTACAGAGAATTGGCATTCAAATATGTCCATGGCCCGAAGACAAATGTTTAAAGAGAAGAATGTGTTTAACTCCTGAAGAGAGGGCTGAAAGATCTACCTACAGCATACCACTTTGGAGGAAGAAGGAACGGTCTGAGTAAGTGTCTGGCTTTTCTTTCTAAGGAACAAGAACAGATTGCTGAAATCTGAAGCTTGAGAAATTCAGGAACTTTTTTTTTTTTTTCCCAAATATAGTAGGAATGCTTCTACTGTTAGAACAAGCTTCCAATAAATTTGGTTTCTTCATCTCTTCAGCTTGGCTGCTCTTATGAAAGACCATTTCAGTCAAGTACAAACAAATTTTTGAGCTTTAAAATATCTTGTTAAGTGTAAACTGTCTAAGATACACAAATCCAGATTGGTTGATCTAATGAACATTTCCAGTCTTAATCTCACTGCACCTGTGCTTGTAACATTGGAACTATAATGTGGCAGAAGAGAGGGAAAATGCAAAACAACATACCTTCCTACGTAGCTAGCCTCAAAACCGAGCCATGGGGAAAATCCTGCTGGCTCCTTTTATGCCCTGGACTCAGAACATTGTCAAGGCATGATCATGGGCACACCATGAAAAAGAAATTATTTGGCACAGGGGAGCTTTTTGAAAGTCTTGCTCATGCTTCCTTTCTCAGTTACACAGCACCTGATCTGCTTCCCACATCCTGGCATTGGATTCCTAGTTTTGGGGCTGACATTCTGCTTTCCAGTATAATTGCTTTGTTTCCCTGATGAATTTTAGAACTGCTTACATTTCAAGCAAGGCTTCCTTGTCTTAACGACTTTATCCTTCCTTTGCCAAGCCAGTCCTGCTTGACAAGTCAAGATGAAACAACCTTCCTTTCCTCTCATTCCCAGCAAATCAGTTTCTCTTCCCTTTTCTTTCTTCCTCTTCCTGCATGTGGGATTAAACCTCTTTTGGCACAGAGTTCTGTGACACATGACACAGAGCATGAGAGCAAGTGAAAACTGCAACCACCTTGGCACTCATCTGATTGCAGTAGAAATAAGTACTTTAGTTTAAATTACCCAGAAATTACATGGGGTCCAGAACTATTATTTTAAATAATAAAACTTACAAATGTGAATTTAAAATTGCCTCTCAGCACAAAAGTAACTTTTAGGAGCTATTCCATTTGCAAAAGTTGAGATGCATATTAATCTAGCTCTATTCTACCCTATTAGATGCTCTAATACAAACTAGGGAAACAGCCTCTGAGTGCATTTGAAGCAAAAATAGATATACTCCATTCTGAGTCCACCTCTCTAATATATGAGACAATGTTCTCTGATAGCACCAACTCAAAGACTGAGTCATGACTCTGTCTTTTTATGCTGTTTTACTACGTTGAAACACTTTTGCTATTACTAAAAGCCTTTTGAACTGATTCTTGCTCTTTCCTGTTTCAATCAGATAACCTCTTTGTAGTAACATTCAAAAGCCATTGCCAGAAGTTTCAGAAGAAATTTAACAACCATGAAAGTTGTGGTCTCTTCATTATCATTTTAGACATGAGGTTTGTTTTTCATATGACAAGGTGAATCATATTTTTTAGCTTAAAATATATTTCTCTTGCTCATACATTGATTTTACCAAACATTTAGGGTAGGATAGCTTTTAGAGTTAGGGTCCTTCCCCTTTTTAATTCCCTCTGCATAACAGAATTTCAAAGAAATTATTTGATCCTTTTTACATGTCATTTTTACATACCATAAAATCTATTTCAATATTGATTAGTTAATCTCCCTAAGAAATTTTTTGTTGCCTGCACCTGAGGTTAGACAGTCTGTAAATCCTTGTAATCTATAACATTTAAAATGCCTATATTTCTTAATGGTTACACTTAATATCAATATTATTTTATCTTGGACTATGCTTAGCATGACACAAGTTTACTGAAGAGCTTATCTTTGAATCAAAATCAGACTGTCTCATACATACATGAAGACAAAGAATGATAAGAAAATAAAAGAACGAGAGGAAGAAACCACACAATGTGATTCCTCTGACCTCAGTCGTTTTGTCCGTTTGAGAAAATTCTGTTTCTCAGTACAAATGAGACCTGTCTTACAGAGCAAGACAGCAGAAGGATGCAAAGCTCCCACAGAAATCTTTGTAAAACTTCTTCTTGGAAGGCACTCTCAAATGCAACACAGAAGTTGTCACAGATGTTCTGTGGAAATACACAAAAGCCTGTTATGATGGGATTAGTCATGTAACCTTGCAAGCATGCACTCTTTGTCATGCTGCAATGTGTAACTGTTTTTAATATTTTGTTCCAAATATTGCCATGCAGCTTTAACAGTCTTTATAAAGGGAAAATGATTCTACAGACTGAAGTATTTCTATAATGTAGAGAATCCACTGTAGAGAATAAATCATTAAACTGACTTCGTTGCTCTATGTACAAATTCAGTCTGCTTCTAAATTTTTGGTTTGATTTGCAGATGGATATGGATGTTTATACTCAGCTCTTGTTTGTTTCTATGACTGTTTCAATGTGGATCTCTAGATCAAAAGGTGTTCACTTTATTCAAAACATCTGATTTAATTGTCAACTGATATGTATGATTAACATAACTTGAAAGAAAAAGGAATTATTACCTGTCTTATTTCATAGCAGTAGTCATATACTGATTCACCCAGGTATGGTAGTGGGATGAAGTACCAGCACTAATAAACTTTTGACTGATACTTAAAGTGCTGATAAATACTTAAAACCTCTTGTTCCCTCTTATTAATCTTTTGAAATATATAAGACCATTGTCAAGTTGCCTCTCAGTTTGAGATTTAAGGTTTGATTTAACAACATGTGAATCAAATTGTAATTTGATTTCCTTTCCATTCAGTTTCTGGATGGGTGTTTCAATTTTGGACGGACTTACAAAAGCCCCACAGATGATGCAGACAGGCTGAAGCAATTACTTCTCATCTCCTCAGAAAATTGAACTCCTAGTTTCCAAAATCTCAAATATGAAATTTCCAACATTTTTCTGTCTTTAAACAAGGAGAAACCACAATTTGTGAAATACAACTTTAAATCACTTTAATTTTCCTTGTACCCTCAGCTTGTCAGACCTTCTGCTAAATTTATGTTACATTTCCTCTAGGACTCCAGCACTATAAGTACAATACCTGCAAAAGTGTTAAACACTGCTGATCTGACTAGGGAATATTCCCATCTGCAGATTTTTCTTGATAGAACCATGATTTTAGTGCTGAGTGAACTTCTGCTGTTTCAAACATGTATCAGCACTTTAAATATAGTAAATAAGTGCAAAACCATGTGCCATATCTGTGTGGCATGTCCCAGAGAATGCCTGTTCTCCCCTTATACATTTCCTTACTCACTCAGGCACACTTTCTCGCTATGTCACATTCTATGTCCTCTTACAAGCTCTCATCTCCTTATTTGAGCATTGTCTCTTATTTAAGCTATTATTTGACAAGCTATTTCCCACAACAAATGGGTACCAAGCATGACTGTCCCTTACTTTAGATCCCATTCATGGGGACCTCTCTCCACTGTTAAGTTATATATTAGTTTTAAATGCACTACATAAATCTTATTTTATTTACCAAATACAAAGAAGGTATTATTATTTCTTTAAGTATGTGCCCACAGTAGTAAAATAATAGTTACAATTTGTGAATAAAAAAAAATCTCTCCCAAACTTACACTTTAATTTGGCATTTCTCTATACCTGTGGATTTTTTATGTGGTTGGTTTTTTTGTTTATTTTTTCGTTTAAGATCCAAGAATGAAATATAATGGTTATTTCTGCTTTTCTTCCAGATCTTTAAGGAGCATGTTAAGTAAGATTTAAGCTAACAGTAACAGTAAAAATACTCCACAAGATTTACAACTCATCATAACTATATATACTGGTACTTGTCTTTAATGCGATCCAACAATTTGACATTCTGTAACTCTAAAAAAAGGTACAGATTCCATCCTTGCTGCAGAACAAAAGCTAATCTTTACATTTAAAATTATCAGATATTTATAACTTTTTATTTGTTGATATAATTACTCCTATAACACGAAAATCCGAATGCTGCTTTCAGATCTGTATCTTTTTATCCCAGGATAGAAAAGTCATCTAAATCTTTCATTTTATTATAAATAGGAAGTGAGAAAAGAATTAGGAAATCCTTTCTTGTATAAAATATGCAGTTTTGTTTGGTATTCTGTGACTGAAATTATAGTAACTTGAACATGTTTTTCTGATTTATATGAAATAACTCAAATTCATGTAAAAGCCTAAAAAGTAGTACGTCATTTAAATGCATCCATGATAAATACTAGTGTCATTATACTGTCATTACGTAATAGCATATTTTATGCAGTAGTCTGAATACTACAAGGTAAGATAATCTCCATTAAAAATCTGTTCTTGATCCTTGATCTGTTTTTGATTGTAAGAAAACATTTTACCATCCTTATTTAATTTTTTTATGTCACATTCCTTCTGTAAAATATTCCTTTCCCTTAAAGCCAAGATCTTGGCAATAGAGACATTAAAGATGCACCTAAGCTAGAAAACCTTTATAATGTTTCAGTCTGATTTCTCTAAAATCAGCATTTACCTCTGTCCTCAGAGGTTTTTTTGAAAGCTTATTCCACTCAATTTGAGTTTTTCTGAAATTATATTTATCTTTTACATGGAGAATTTTACTGTGTTTTTCTTTTCTTCCATATATACCACTTGTGTTTATTGCACAGGTTATTAACTTCTACTGAATACTGTTTGCCATTGCAAACCTGCACCAATGCACATCACAAACTAATCAGTTACATTGCTGCAATCGGTCTATAGCATAGCTCTTTACTGTACTGACAGAAAAGTCAATGTACTGTATCCCCTGTCACTATCTGTCAGTATCTGTACGCTATCATTGACTGACCTGGGAGAAAAGTTTTTGAAGAAACACAATTGCATGCAAGTGAATGTGTGCATGTGAGCACGAACAGGTAAGAGGTTCTTTTGAGCACAAACAAAAGCATATATTAAAGACAGAGTAATTTTAAGAAAATCTTTAAGATGATACAATGTTAAAATGTTCTGTACATCTAAAAATATTCAGTATTTTTCTTGGAGCCGAATCTATTATATTGAGTAGATAGTTTCACTCAGATAATTGTAAACCCAGATGATTTGCAATGCTAGATTTGATCTCCTCTCATTTCCAGATATTTTATTAAAAGACAGCAATTTGTTTCCAATGAAGGAAAAACAAAAATATAGCACTGTTGATTTGATTAATCTTAATTTGCAGCAGCCTAATTAAGAATCTTTAGATTCTTTATTGTTAGAATCTTTAAAATATTTTTACACACATTATTCACTTGGCCATTTAATGCAAATAAGTGTGTTAAATTGTCTTCATAATCTAGCAAGGGATGATTCAAGTTATCATAGCAAATTAAACAGAATAGAAGGATATTTAATTTTTTATTCTGTGTTGGATAACAGTTGTTCATCTGTTTTAGAGATCCTCTCAATTTACCCATCCCTAGTCATTTTCCTAAGTAGAGACAATATTTCTGCTTCCTACCTCCACTAATATCTTCTCACTTTTTTTTTTTTAATAACCCACTCAGAATAACACCTGTATTAGTAAGATACAATTTCCTGGGTAACCTTGACTTAATCTTAAAAGATTGCTTTTTATTCTCTTTCTAAAAATCAGATAACAAAATAGAGCAATTTAATTTCACTTTGATGTACCTCCTACATAGTCATCAAACCTATTGCAAAGCAGATATCATTAATTGCTTTTCATTTCGGACAATGAAAAAGTCACAATAAAGCTGTTCTTTCTTCTTGGGGATGTATAAAAAAATCTTACCAACTTAGATTTGAAAATGTAAACTTCCCTAAATAACACCGATTAAATTATCGAGTCTTCTTACCTAACATCAGCCTATAAACTTTACGTGCTTCAGGCTGATGGCAGACCTAGAGCTTGCACTTAAACATTGCTTGAACAAGGGCTGCAGTCCTAACTTTGAGCTCCAAATGCACTCAGACATTTTTAAATCCTGAGATATTTATCTGGATCAATCAATTCTTAGCCTAAAAGTTTGCCATCACTGTCTTCGGCAGACAGACCTGCCCTGCTCCATTTTTCCCTTCCAGCTGGCTGGGCGCCCATCAGCTCCAATCAAAACTCACTAGTCTCCCAGCAGAGATTATGGTATTAGCTCAGGCGCACTACTTCAAATCAATGCTGATGTTCATCCATTTACTGTGAAGTCCAGGTGGAGCAAGCACAGGTCAGTCTCCAAAGACCGTGGAGATACATAGTAAACTGCAAGAAGATGTAAGTCTCTGCAAAGGGCCATAATCCCAGTCTGGAAGAGAAAGAGAAAATTGAAAGAGAAAAATTCTGAAGATAACAGCACTCAGTTGAGACTAAATACCTATTGTCTGCCTTTGCCTATGCATGGATGCATGTACACATTTTGCAATGGAACACAAACGTTGAGTTTTGAGTGCAGCTTATCCTGTCCTTCTAGAATATAAAACACTTAAATATTGTGCTTGTTTTATTGTCAAGCTGTCAGGCATGATGTTTAGAAGTACCTGCTGCAGCCTATCTTGCTGCACTTCACTAGTCAAGATGCACCCCTGAGGGGACCACCAAGCTGTATTTAAGAAGCATTATAAATAATGGTGTTCTGTACATTACACCAGGAATCTCTTTAAAAGCAACATCACAACATTTGTTGAAAAGCTTTCTGGGAATACCAAATACTCACATGATGATTTTACTATCTTATTACACTTGTATTACAACCATGCAACACCACTACTTTTATTTTCAATGAAGTTATGTCTGTATAAAATCCAAGAAAGACAGAAATGAAAGCTAGGGCACAGTGTTCACAAAGGATAGACCTCAACCTTCACTTAACACAATCACTGGTGTATTCAGTTGTCAGTTACTACTGAACAATTAAAGCAAATAATAAGGAATGCATAATATTTCCTTGCAAATATATAGAATATCTTTAATAAAATTCACAGATAATTGTTTTATCTGTTAAAGAAAAGCTTTATTTTATAATAGCCATTAAGAAGGGAAAAAATCCCACAAAACCATTCTAAAACGAAAAAAGAAAGCCACATCCAAATTCTGTTTACAAGAGACTGAAATCAAAGTAAGACTTTATGATGAGTTTATGGTGAGTCATAGTTTCTGGGATTTAAATGCTGAATGTACATAATGGTTATCTACTAAAACGCCCCCAAGGTAAGTCAATGTAGTTCTCTCTGAGGCTGCAGGAGTGTGGACCTCCTAGGAAAGAATACCTGTTGGGTGACTTTGTCCCATCTATCTGCAGTTTTAAGACAGCTTTACAGCGTCAGACTTCATGCTCAGCTTCTATTTATGCCTTGCCTACACAGAATTATGAACTAAATTTTCAAATTAAACAGGAATATTAGGCAGCAAAAGCAAACATTTATAATTTAGAAAATATCAGTATTACAATACCCATATCCACTGCAGTTCTGCCTTAATGAATGTCTGTTCCATGCACTGGAGTAAAATGAATGATGTCAATGACACCATGTTGAAATAATGCTAATTTTTATTATCGTTATTTCACACATAATATTTTTTTAATATATAAATAATTTTCTATCAAATAATAATAATTATTTCACAAAGAATTTTCTAACAACCCCTCACAGTCTATCAATCTGTCATGCAATTCCCTTATTGGGTTTTTTTAAACTATTTTTAAGGTTTTGGGGGAGGAAGAAGTAGGAGTTATATCAAGAAAATGTTTTATTTTTTCCAATCAAAATTTCTGAAGATGTCATTATATTTTTTTTGACTTAGGATTACGTCTTGGTTTGTACAACAATTTCTTCATTAAAAGTAAGCACACATATGGCCATGAAGGTAATATGCGATTTCGTGATATCTCTTATAATGGAACAGTTTAGCCAGTGAATTAATACACGGAGCTAACTGATGGATTGGCACATCATTTCAATTTAAACAATTTGTCAAACCCTAGAATTATTTTCATTTTTAATTTTTCTTCCAATTCATATCCTTGTAATATTTATTAGATATTAAGTAGAAGTTAAAATTACAGAGAAAAAATTATTACTTGAAGCATAATTTCTGGTTTGGTAACATCTACTTTACTGCCACTATCAGATTATTGCGTTATTTGGTTTTGAATGCATTCTCTGTCATCTCTTATCTGGTTTAAGATTGTTTTTCATTGAGCCTGGCCCTGGATGCAGTCAGGCAGCAAAAAATAAAATAAAGTGAAAAAGCTAGTGGAAGCAAGGGGAATAGACAAGGAGAAAAAGACATAAGAAGACCTTTTTTTATCCCCTTTTTCCTTTCAAAAAAATGCTGCACTATAATTTATATCATCCATAAATGACCCTCCTGTAATGATTTACATCTCACCACTGATAATTTAAATAATCTATATCCAAGGTCAGTTTTAACATGTGACAAAACAATCTAAAGCTTTTATTCATCAAATCTTTATTTGCGCCTTAAAAAGAAATTCTATGTTGCATGCTGGAAAAGCTGTTTAATTTTTTTTTCCTGACTTCAAGATGTCTTTGTTTCCTGTAACAAAATGGTACTTTAGAAGGTTGGGAACAAAAGCAAAATTGGAACGTTCAATTTACTGATTCTTAGCTTAACTTTGGTCTTACTTTGAGCCCACATTTCATGTCATTTTTAGTGGTGCAAAAAATTAGTTTTGATACAGTCCAGCATAAGATTTGCTTTCTAGGCAGTGTGCACTCGCAGCCCAGAAAGGCACCTGTAAGCTGGCCAGCATAGAAAGAACTGTGACCAGCAGGCTGACTGAGATGATTCTCTCCCTCTACTCTGCTCTCGTGAAATCCCACCTGCATTACTGCAACCAGCTCTGGGGTTCCCAACATAAGGATGTCGACCTGTTAGAGCAGGTCCAGAGAAGCCTGTGATGATGATCAGAGGGCTGGAGCACCTGGAGACAGATTGAGAGTGTTGGTCTTGTTCAGCCTGGAGAAGAGAAGATTCAGGGGAGACCTTAAGGCAGCTTCCAGTACCTAAAAAGGGAACTGTAAGAAATCTGGAGAGGGACTTCTTAGCGGGCAAGTAATGACAGGGCAAGGGGAATGGCTTTAAGCTGAAAGAGAGGAAATTTAGATTAGACATTAGAAAAAAAAAAAAAAATTCACTATGAAGGAGGTGAGATACTGGAACAGGTTGCCTTGAGAAGTGGATGCTTCATCCCTGGAAGTGTTCAAGGTTGGATGGGGCTTTGAGCAACTTGATCTGGAAGAAGGTGTCTCTGTCCATGGCAAAGGGGTTGGAGCTAGATGATCTTCAAGGTCCCTTTCAATCTAAACCATTATATGATTATGATTCTAATTAAAATTCTTTCTGAGACACCTGCAACCCCACACGGGATAAAGAACTCAGGAGAAAGACAGAAACTGCAGAAACAAAACCTCTTGGAAAAGGAGATAAACGGTAAAGAGATTTTGGCATCTGCACTCTAGAAAAGAGGTCTCTTAGGTGTGTAGCCTCCACACATGGCATATAGGAACATCAGACAATGTGTTAGTCTGGGCAGAAGGGAAAAAGTTAAATGTCAATTTACTGAGAAAAAAATGAACCTACTTGGTCCATGAATTTTTGTCATCTCCAAGAGCTAAGCAATTCTGAGCACCTGCAGTGGGCAGTATGGAAGCATTTCCTTCCTTGAGTACAGATGTCGTCACTCTTAACCCTTGCAAAGAGATATCAGTGACAGCATATTGTCAATATATCTACTGGGCAACTGGAAATACCATCCATGTATCAACCATTAAATCCGAGTGATTCAATTATCTGTGATATTTACAGTATTTTCATGAAAAGTGCAGGAGAGCTTTATATTCACTGTTAGAGCATGAGCTTTTAGATATTTTACTTATTTGAAACATATGAAACAATTGTTTCTGAGAAAAAGGAAAAGAATGCAAGTAGACTCTTCCCTGGTTTTGGAATTAACTTTTTTATAAAGAATTTCAATCTAATGTTAAAAATTTACTGATTTTTTTTATTATTATTTTTCTTTTTTTAGAAAAAGGTGGTAAATTACTGAAATTGAGCTGCTTTTCCATTCCTGCATGGCTTTGTAGATACCACAATATTTGAATAACCTCAATAATAAACACTACTTATCTATTTCACTGCAAAGAAGATCTGGAAAACTCTGACAGGTTATCTAGTACATAAGCAATGAAGCAACAGGTATAAAAACAGCTGCCCAAAGTGTAAATTTCTCACATATGAAATTTAGAGTTGCATTAGGCACTGTAGGCAAGTGTTTAATTTAACATTACCTACTTTGAAAACCAGAACGCAGCTTCATTTGCACTATTCTGCTTTTTGGAAGTGTTTCATATTATTACCCTTCAAATCTCAAGGCAATCTACATGTGAAGAATTATACTCTTGACATGCAATTACTGTACTATAACTGACAAAATAAGTTTGCTGTCTTACTTTTGTAAGGATAATATGGACCAACACTGTGTTTCCTACTGATAAAAAAAAATTAAAAAAATAAAATTGCCATTTCTACATTCTGTCGTTTCCAGAAAGAACAAGTTCTACATATTAGAAACTGCAGTTATTTGATGGTGTAACACCATGTTATCAACTTGAATAAAACTCCGTGTTTGAAGGTAATTGATAAAATATTATTATTGCTACCTTAATGCAACTCTGAGAAAATCAACTTTATTGACAAAATTTTATTACTTTGAACCTAAATTTACTTATCTTTACAAAAGCAAACAAAAAACAAAAAAACCCCACAGTTGATTCAACTATGAACTTGCCTAAGTGAGCTTGCAGCAATTGATGCATGAAGTTTAGTTCAACTGGAACTACCAATGCATAAAGTTATGTTAACTCTCAATAAAAAAATGAATATATATGTATGTGTAATACCTGATGTCCATCTGTGAGAAATGGCATATGCAGGTATATGGAGCAGAGTTAGTTACACAATACTGGAAACTAAATAAAAGCAGGGCCTATAACACTGCCTTGTTTAACCTAGTTAAACTCAAAATGAGGTGAATTAAAGAAGGAAGAAGAAATATTCACACTTAGCCAACAGCATGAGCACAAAAGCAAATAGATATAAAATAAAAATGAGTAAAAGACACTGGAAAATGGAAAAGTAAGTTCATTTCTGATTTGGCTATTCAACAGTTAGTGAGGAAACTAGCTCAAAATAATGTCATTTTTAAACAAAGGTTTAAACCAACCTTGATTTTTCTTTTAGTGAAAGGGATAACGTAACATGTATACCTAATAGATTGGATTCTGTCACCAAGTTGGCCTTTCCAGTTCTGTTCCTATAACCTAAACTTCGATCTTGTATTCATAAATTTATTTCTGAATTTTACACATGGTAAAGATATAATTTATCTTGGTGTAGTAGAGAGCTTAATCTTTTCTGTTTATAACAGTATATACAGAATCTCCAGACGTTTTCAGATGAAACACCAAGTTCTGAATAAAACCCTTGATGAACTGTAAGATTGCTCATTCTTTCCAGTCACATAAGTTATGTTGTCTGCTGTTTGTTATACTAGATTATTTGTGTGCCAACTACAGCAATTGCTTCCTTGGGGGGGGAGATGGGGGGGGGGTGTAGGAACGGAGGAAGTAATACTTACTGCATATTGATATGGTTTGAATGCAATGTGGTGATAAGCAGATAGCTCTGAAAATGAACACTAGAGGACCTCTGTGGCAGAACATAATGGTATGGGTTTTGGTAGCTGATTATTTAATAGCATTGTCATGAAATGAAGTTTTAAACATAAAGTAACTGGGATGGAAATTCAAAGGAAATATATGAACAAAAGTGTCCTACACATCAGTTAAAATTTTATGATCCATATAAATAAATAAAAAATTAATTTAAAAATATGGCTGCACTCCATGGTAAGGACTCATGTTGGAGAAGTTCATGGAGGACTGTCTGCCATAGGAGGGACTTCATGCTGGAACAGGGAAAGAGTGTGAGGAGTCCTTTCCTGAGGGTGAAGTAGCAGTAGAGACAACACGCGATGAACTGACTGTAACTCCCATTCCCTGCCCCCTTGTGCTGCTGGTGGGGAGTAGGAAGAAGAAAGAGATGAGGATAAGGTGATCTTAAGACTTGGTTTTGTTTCTTATTATCCTACTATTGCATTTCCGCCACCCCCCCTTCCCCCGAGTTGAGTGTCTTGCTTGTGACTATTGGTTGATCTCCCTGTCTCTATCCCAACCCATGAGTTTTTAGTTGTATTTTCTTTCTCCTGTCCAGCTGAGAAGGAAGTGATAGAGCAGCTTTGGTGGGCATCTGTGTCCACCAGGTCAACCAGGGTTAATCCAGCCAGGGCCAATCCACCATAGTGATATTGTTCTATCAGTGATAACATAATATTTGGGAGTCATTATGTGAACAGGAAAGGAATAAAATACGTGAAGAATACTGAATTGCTTTGAAACCAGAGAAATAGATAAAAGAAAATTCAATAACTTTTAAATAATGTGTTTAAGAAATAACATACAAAGGAATTCTATCAGCAGACACTGTCTCATCAGCTGAAGATGGCAAAGGAGAAAGAGATATGTACATTATTTCAGTGACTCGGTTTGAGCTGTGACATTTATTTGGTCTTTGGATTTGGTTTCACTACAAAGCAACCCTATACAGTCAAAGAACAGACAGTTTCAATGTTGTGACAGTAAAGTACAAAGGAATATTTGTTACCTACAGAAAGGTTTTGATTATTAGTGCTGTTTCAGAGGAGATACAGCTCCAGCAATTTTTCTGTAGTACTAATTCAAGACTGCTGTGTCAATCTTCTGTACTGTGTCAAGTCTGAGATTATCATTTGCAGCTTTCAAGTTTCAGATTGTTCATCAAGAAAAATGTATCTGATTATGCAATATATTTAATACCAATGAGCGACTTCATCCTTGGTTTTCCTCTAAGAAGTATACTCCTTCCCTTTTCAGATAATTTATCTATCTGTATTTTCTAGTAATTTCACAAATTTCACAGAAACACATTAAATCTATTTTGGGTGGATAATGGTATGATTAGAAACATAGGTCTGGAAGGTAATTCCCAGCTCATTAGCAATAGCATTTTTAATATGACTAAAAAAATACTAAATTTCCATTTTAAAAGCATTCAGTTTCTTTGCTAATATTAGTCAAATACAGAGATGCTTAATCAATTGCTTTGCTCTGTTGTCCAGTCTTGTTTTCAACCTTCTTGACCAGACTGATGTTAAGACAAAAAAAGAAAATAAAGTAGCAAAAAAAAGTTGTTTATCCTCACAGCTGGTTTAAAATTTAAGCCTCAAGTAAAGACCAACACTATCTAGCACTACTCTTCAAAATATGTGGTCAACTTCACAAAATTTAGAATCTGTCCAGGCAAGGATGCAGACAAGTAATGTCACTTCATGACTTAGTTCTCATGATTCCATAGAGCATATCAATTTATTGTGTCATGTCTGTTACGTTTGGATTTATTTTTCAATGTGTACCAAGTATTCTCATAACTGCTGAAGACATGACATGTTCTGGAGCATAGAGAAGAAAATTAATACACCAAAGCACCATTTAATGATGCAATACTTCGGTGCACTTGTGAGACATCGTATCACATCTACCAAGCAGAAGTTTTTTACTGCATCATAGTGTATTTGCATTTCATGCTTTCATTAACAGAAGGACAGAAGGTTGTGGGAGGGGTTGATATTTTTTTGTTTGCCTTTTTTTTGTGGTTTTATTTGGGGAGTGTGTGTTGTGGGGTGTGTGTGTGTGTGTGTTTTTTGTTTTGTTTTTTTTTTTTTTCATTTTTGGGGTTTTTTTTGTTTAGTTGGTTAGTTTGGGTTTGTTTTTTTGTTTTTGTTTGTTTTTTTTTTTTTTAAGAACTTTGTGCCTATCTACTACAGACCTCTTTATTGTACTGAATGTTTACTGAACATGATCTCATTAATAAAACTGAATATAAAACACCCAAGAGAAAACTTTTAGGTTTAGGGAAAAAAAAAAAAGAATTATGGTAGGACTTAACTACCTAAGATAGTCAGCCCAGACTAATCTTTTATCTTTTTGGTAATGAAAACAACAGAATCTTCATGTAGATCTATTGCAGTCCAGGGAGATGCTGTGACACTCGTGTTTAGGACTGAAGTACTTTAAGTTTTCAGCTAGCTACTGTTTAGGATGCCCAAGACATAATTCTAGTAAATGCGCTCTGAACATATCTAAAGAACTGAAATAGTATGACGCCTCAGCAGCAGTAGATTCATTAAGAACAAGCAAACAAAAACAAACCCCTGAAGACAAAATCTTAGTCTAAACCAAAGCATCACACTGATAACAAAGTCATTTTTCTGAATATTTACAAATATTGAGAACACACAGATAAAAGAGAAAAATTCAGGATGCTTTTTAAGTAAATCCACTAATCTCTATAGAATTAATCTGTTTGTCTCTTCTCTCTCTTATCAGGAGCAGGGAAACTTGATTTTTTCAGGGTGGATGAGAGAAAAATAAAAGAGAGATATGGGGAGATCTTAATTTTTAAACTATATAATCTTCACTGTAAGTAGACTTTTATACCCAAAACTAATATAATATGCAAATTCTGGAAAAAAGAAAGAAACTGTTCATCTCAGCATCCACAAAACAAAGCATTTTATGCATATAGAGCTTTGATGTAGGAGGAGAAGGGGGTGGGTAGAATACAGTTCCTACCTCATTTATTTTTTATTAAATTGTAAAAATTCTTACAAGTATCTTGGAGAATAAAAAATTTCATTGCTGTATATAAAATTATTATAACAAGTTTCCCATGTGTTGCATAAATCAGCTAACTATGAGTTCTACAATATGTTAAAGATGAATAATCTTTCATTGTTTTGCTTGAAATATATATATTGATTGCCATATATATACCACCATTCTTTTTTTTGTGGATAGACACATAGTTTGTTATGTTGATTTAAGAAAGACCCATTTTAGAATTTGGCAATTACAGATGTTGACTATTCTTTGTTATACTTATATAAATTCAAATACAAATAAGTCTCAGCAATAAATTCATCCAAGACTACGACAGCTCCTGATGTAAAGCAAGGTGCAAGATGAAAGTTGTAAACCAAGTGAAATATCGAGTTGTCTGAGCTTTTTACTGTTAGGGTGTTAATAACCTTTCATCTTTAGTGCTTTTTTGCTTGAAATATTTATCTTCTTGCTTTCATTTGGTAATGTTTGCAGCTTTAAAGTTTTTGATGTGTTTTGTGTGAATAATATGTTTTAAGTATGGAGAAGGGATTGTTTTTCTGATGACAAATACAGAAAGTGAACTATGAACATAGTAAGATTTCACATTATGGAGCTTATTGACACTGGGAAGTAAAATTCACTGCAGTGGTATTTCATCCCTTTGCTAGAGGAAAACATATTCTAAAACTCGTACCAACATAATTCACATAATATGATTTGATTAATGAAAGGATTTGGCCCAAAACAACTGAAGTATTAATGAAATTAGAAAGAATTAGCTGCAAAGTCTGCATACTCATCAAAGTCACAATTTCAAAGGATTAGACTGCTTTCAAGTCAAGGATAGTAGAAAACTTGGCATAGTACTCACGATGAAACATAGGTGTTGCAGGTTAGAATTGCTAGTTGTGAGAGCAAGAACGTGAATTTTCATTGTGCATTACTTATCTAAGGAAATAATATGAATTAAAAAATGCAGAAGTCAAGCACTCAGGGACAATCAGAATTTCTGCTATGAATGGAACTACTCTAAAGGAAAGATAAATGTGTATCTTAGTCAACAGCAACTTTGAGACACAGGAGTCAGATGAGAAAGACATAATTGGATAAGGCAAAATAGATGCACACATAAAGCACAGAACTTCAGGCAGCAATACTGTGATGTGGATTTGAAAAAAGATAAAACGCATATTTGGAATAGGTGTTCTGTCTCAGAACAGAAGGCTAACATATACTTATTCCAGGTATCCGAAAATTAATTAAGCAAAATTAAGATCAAGGGGGGAGATGACGATCTAAAGATATATTTTTAAAAATAGTGTTAAGCACTAGAGTAAGGGAAGTGCTATTTAAATTCAGTAATAACCTTGACATAATAAAAAAAAAAAAAAGATTATGTTTTGGCAGAGTGTGTATGGAAAGAAGATATTAGCTGCCACAAAACAATCAGAAAATTTCTAAGACTTTAAATATTATAAATATCGTCAAACACCTAACTGGACTGAGATAAAAGTCATTCCTTTCATTAAGTACTAGCAATATATAGTCTAGTAGGATAGAAAACTAGATCTGAATATTCAAGGGGTCTCTTTCAAGTCTTAAGAAACTCTGGACCCCTAAACTTACCCCTTTCTATTTGACAGCCACATGTGTTTATGAAGATCTCTGCTGAAACTGGCAATAAAACCAGCTGAAAAGTGAAGAATGACTTGTACAGTCACTAGGTTAAGATTTACTTCAAAGTTATACTGATGATATACACATAGGAGAATCTTCAGAGAAGAGTCAGCTCATACTGATTACACTGCATATATCATGGTTTGGGACTTAAAAATGGAACTCCTGAGATCTTCCATTGCAAATTCATACCCTGCCTTTATCAACAGCTACAAAAGCATATAAACTGCATTATGTTTTATACAAATGCAGGCTACATAAGTTATTAATAACTGTCCAATTCCTGTGATTACAGAAACTTCTATATTTAAGAATACAGCAATTTATTTCCAGGGTTGAAATAAAAGTGTTTACCCAGTGACCACAGGCATTATAATACTTTTGGAATATAGCTACACTGTTAAGATAATTTTTCAGCTTACTACTCCATGAAGTTAGTTCATTTCCAAAAAAATTCTAGGAACAGATTCCTGAAAAGGAATCTTTATATTTGAAAAATGGCAATTCTATATTTTCCTGAAGAAGTATTTTCCTGAAAAAGACTTGTGCAGTTTTGGGAATTAGCAAGAGAATTAATGTTGCACACTTCAAACTAAATCTTTTTTTTTAACCATCTACCACAAGATGTTGTAGAAAGTGCTTCATTACCACTGTAGAAGCAATCACAATGATTTCATATGTTGTTAGATTGACTTTTTTTTTCTGTGTATAGTGTAGTAAGTGTATACCTGATGTTTGGGAAAGAATTGTTTGGTAATATATTGAATAAAATATTGCAATCTGTCATATATTTGTTCTTGTAGGTTTAGGAAAGCGAAACACTTCAGATAAATGATTAAGACTGTGCTTCCATATGCTTATTTAAAGTCTAAATGCTTCTTTTTCTGAACTGCTATGCTTCACTTTGGGATATCAAAACTATATTGTATGTTTTTGTTTTCTTCAACACAACACCTCACACTTGGAGAACTAGAGTGTAGGAAGACCATCTTCAGTATAATACAGTCACACAG
>JANHGB010036080.1:5852-16144 GCA_026283785.1 Coracopsis vasa | reverse complement strand
AGCTGTCTGGGAAGCAAAAGGAATCTTATCACAGTCTCTGCAAAAGGAATGACAAAAACATGCTCTTTTCTTTTTTAAATATGACAAGAATGTCAACAGATCATCATAATTCTATTGCATTGTGTCTGAAAGTAAAATCCAATGTTTGAGTTGTAATTGCTTTCAGTCATATCAAAATCTCAAAGCTGGGGGATTTTTATGAGAAACCAAGGCTGAAGATTTTAAAAGGAACAGATCAGAGGGAGTTTTGCACCAAGCTTCTTTGAAAATTCCACTTTCTCACCTCTGAATAGCATCAGGTTGATGAAATTTTTCCACTGTAGCACTGAGGAACCTTGGGAAAAGATCAGCACCTATTTGTGCTGCAGACAGAAATAAAATAGCTCCCAGGACAAACTGACCTGGGGCAGTGTTGATGATTAAGCAATGATTTGTCCTAAGTGGCATGTAAAATTATATATTTTAGTATGATTTAATATGCAATACTATCTTGCTGATAAAAGGATAAATGTTCTGCTGTGGGAGGTATTATGCAGTTATGTAGGAAATTGGGGTTTACATACAATCTACATCCAAAGAACATCTGTTGAAAGAGTTCAGCAATAGCAGGACAAGGATTTTAAACTTCATAGTTACTGTTCCAATGTCATGTCTTCTAGTAAGTTAGGAAAAACTAGGGGAAAAAGAAACTGGAAATTATCATCTTCAAGGTGGGAATGATGAGAAGGTGTCTGTAGATGCCGGAGCATGGGTATGTACCAAGGCTGTGAGAGTGAAAAGGAAGGGAACTGTGTTTTGGAGGTGAAAAGCGATTGTGGAATTCTGTCCTTGACAGTAGAAAGTGTATGTGTCAGTCAGTGCTGCTCTGAAGTATACGAAAGAGTGGGTCTTGAGTGTTAGCGAGGAAACAAACCCACAAAATGTTCTGCAAGGAGCTATTAGGCACTGTGAGTTTAATCTTCTCCTTTTAAGTTCTTTCAATGTGTTTGAGGGATTTTTCTGTTTGTTTGTATTTTTATTTTTATGATGTGTCAGCATTCAAAGCTTGCATGTATAGCATTGCGAAGTTATAGCCTGATCCCAAAGGAAATATCAGGCAGTGACTGCTCTACGGGCTGCGTGTGTATCAACAAGCGGGAGAACACAGCCCAAATAGCTTCTTTAACAGCAGCAGAGTCCCTTTAGACAACTTACAAGCTGTCACCTGAAGTAATTGCACAGTCAGCTTCTAACGTACTGCAGTCCTTATTTTAAATCACACCATAGTTTTGTATTGCTTTTTAGCTGCAAACTCATACACAGGTACTTACTAACTTGTGTGCTTTGTTCTGACTGTTTAATATCTAGCAAACTGGTGATTTAAAATTGCAAAGGCCCTTTTTGGACTAGCATTTTTCAATCAAGAAAAACTGGAATAATGTAAAGTATATTTAAGAAAGACATACTTCTTCCAGGCTGGGATAATCTGATGCACAGAATGTGAGCTGAACACGGGATATGGAAATTAAGAAATTTTCCAAGCCTTCTGAAGCAAATCATAAAGTTTTTAAAGGATTTTGATTCATTTCAAGCCAGTGAGACTTGTTCAGCTTTGCTGTTTCTGGATGATGCTTCTCAGTGTCCTTGTATTTCCTTTTCTCTGACCCAGTCTTATCCCAAATAAACCATCCATAATTGCCTTAATGTCCCAGTTTGGTATGTCCATTATCAAAAGTCTGGTATTCTCAAAACTGTTACCTACTGATATTGTACATATTGTTTTCTGGTATTACCTGCAGGTTCCCCTAGACACTGTGGCCTTGCAAAACTCTACTGCCCAAAAGATCCTTTTCAATTATCTGCAAAGTCTGGTCGCTTCTCACATACCTTTCCCTTGGATAGTAAAGGAAAGGTATGTGACATGGCAACCCAGTCATCTGTCATGGTACTGTGACTTTTGTGAGCTTTGTACACCGCTCTTGTCTCATCCAGCAATTTCATATATCACATCAGGCAGTTTCCCACGTCCTACTCAGTCTCACTGAATTTAAAACATTTAAAATTTAAAATTATTCCCCTCTTTAAATGACTTAGAAAATTTCTTAATTTTTGTATCCCATGTTCAGCCCACATTCTGTGCACCAGAATATCCCAGCATCTTGAATTAACCTTAGCCCAGGGCTTAAGGAATGGTTCAGTCATTTCCTCACAGCCCTAACAAGGTGCAGTAGCTGTAGAAAAGCTGTGAGAAGACTGTGCAGTACTGGTCTGACTGTCCATTGTAAATGGCCTTATCCTTTCTTGCTAAATCTGTCATGCAGGGACAGAGAAAGTACCTGCTTGCTCCTGACAGTCAAGGTCTGACCTCATTCTATGTTATCTTGAAGGTCTGAGATTAGTATTAGTGTGTATTGCTTAGTTAATAATGTGTAAATCAAAGAAATTGAGGCATATGATTTCTTTCTCTTGTGAATTTCTTAATTTCTGGAAATGTACTTGAAACTCTTGTGGGAGTATTTGATCTCCCATGCAGAGTGCATGAGTGCAGAGTAGTTAGATGTGTGGTTTAGGTAAGTAGTATTGGAAATATCTTGCCAAAATATCCCACACAGAGTTGGTAGGGGATACCTCAAACGCTGACTGTCACAGGGTAGGTCAGATTCCCCACTACATCGAGAACTTGGAAGAGCAAGTGCAAAAGATTATGGTTCTCATCTGTTCGAGAGCACTTGTCATGGGTGCAAGTGAGAAGATATCAGAGCAGAGTACTGGGAAGACTTCCAGGCAGATGGAAGAAGTGGAGGTAATGAAGAAAACTGGTCCTACTTCTTTCAGTAAGAAGAATAATTCATATCCTTCAAGATGCAAACATTGGACTTTTGAGATACAGATTTTCAGCTACATGCTGGTAGGAAAAGAAAAGAAAAATCAAGGCAAGAGAAGATGAGCACTAGCTCTTAAAATCTGCCAATGATTCCAAGAGCTTTTGTTTTCTACTCCCATCATGGAGAAAGTAGGGAAAAGTACAAAACATTTACAAGCATAGTAAACCAGAGCATTAGTTAGACATGGTTGGTCACTAAAGTGGCTATTTGCAATTTTAAAATAGAAAACAAAATATTTTCCTCTGCCTAGCATAGTAGAAAAAAAGTGAATGTTAGTGGGGATATTGCCAAAAGGTTTATTGCATATTAACAAATGTTATTTCTGGATCACTATGCAACTGGGCAAAACCCAATTCTTTAATATAGCATCTCAGTAGGCAAATGCTTGAGTGTTTTTAATATTTTGATGGCAGTAATCTTCCTGATGCTGGGTGTCAGCTTTCCTGATGATCAAACTGATGGATAAATTATTAAGCGGTAGTGATGGACAATCCTTCAGGGATAATTAAGAGTAATAAAAATAAGTGTATAAAGTGCACATGCTGACACCTTCGTAATAGCATCTGCTGGTTTTGGGAGCTCTCTCAGCAGCTATGCTGTGCACAATTTCTAAAATAATAGCACTCTAACATCCATGGAGGGCAATAAGAAAACCTGGGTGAAATTAATTTGGATGTTCTTGTCTATTTTCATACTGCAAGCATCTCCTTCAGGAAATTACTATTACTCCTGGGGATTTTGTCACTATCCTTGAAACAGTCCAAGTCTTTTGTCCCTGAAAGACTCCAAATGGGACTGGAGATTGAGCCTGGGAAATATTATCCATGAATACCAGATCAGTAAGCTGTTGCGGCATAGGAAAGCAGATGTTGCCGTCCTGCTCCGCTTGCCTCTTTAAAGGGTGAGAACATCTGGGCCCACATTTCTGTCTAGAGGCTCCATTCTGCATGCATATGCCTCTATAGAGTGTGCTCATTGCCATCAATGGAGCATGTCCCAAGACTATCCTAAGCAAAGTGCTTTGAGACAGTACCTATCATTGGTGTCATCTCTTCCCTGAGGAACAGATTAATGCAATGAGTTCTTGATTTGGGGATATTTTAGCTTTTTACTGACTGGCAGCTCTTTTGATCAGAACGTGTGGATTCATAACTGGGGAGACATCTTCCTCTTGCTTCATGTTTTTTGGAGATTCTTCATGTCACCAGTTCTCCGCTCATTCATATACTTTGATTACAGTCTCTTTGTGATCTCATCTGTTTTCTGCCTGTGGCCCACAACTGAATATTCTGGGGATGTAATATTTGTGTGAATAGGTCCTTTAAGGTAGTTTATAGGGAGCCTGAGACATGCTTGAAAGCAAGCAGCAGGTCAGAGAGGCTTTCCCACTGGTCTCTTTGGACCTTGGTTGCTATGAAAACCTGTTAAAACTTATTACACTTACAATGGGATGTTGTGATGATAGTCACTTTGTGCTTCGAAGGAGTCTTGTGGTAGCTCAGGTTCCTTTGTGCCCACTACAGAGTTTTGTGCTGCCCTTTCTTTCATAAATATGACTTTTATTTGTCCAAAAAGTATGGGATCCATCAACTTCAGTTACTATCCAAAGCTTTCTGGTGGTGTAGGTAGCTTGTTTTCTTTCAGTTAACACAAAGCAGGTGGCCATTTACCTTGATGAAGCTGACAAACAATAAGTCGCTAAAGTGCAGAAACTCAATTTCTGTCACTCATATGTCAAAAATGATAGATTTTCTGGGCACAGACCTCCAAGCACTTTTAAGTTAAGGGCTTGGCTGAACTCGAATACTGTATCATATTAGCTGTCCTTGTTAGCGTGGAGAGGTTTGCATCTTTATGTGCTTCTATACCAATGTATTCTATTTCTGCCTAGGGATTGGGCTGTAACCTTGGGTACTACCCTATTAATATCTGATTATGGCTTAACTGCATTCATATTTTGTAAGGTACCAGAAAAGCTTTTGCTGGCATTAGGAAAAAATAAAGCATAATAAGAAGACATTCAGTAACTACCTCAGTCATCCCTAAATATATTTTTATTTTGTTTTTTTCCTAGCAACCCAACGAAATACAGGAAGATCCTGCATTTCTGTTCCAAAGCTATATATGTGTTCATGGATCTTTAGTGTTTATGGTCCCTGCATCCAGGAGCAGAGCCTAGAAGCATCTTGGAATGATGGCAGAATCCTCCATTTCTATCAACTTAATTTTTCTGCTTTCTTTCCACAAACGGAAGTACAGGAGATATAAAGCAGAAAGGGACTGCAGTGTACTTTGGCCAAGGCCCCATCAGGACAAGTAAGATTTTCAAAGCTGTGGGGACTGAGGGTATTTGCCCTGTGACCTCTCCATTGTCAGCTGCAGCCATGTTAGGAGCACAGAGTTGGAAAGGTAGGCAACATCTTCTGCAGGATCAGTGGTACAACGAAGTACAAAAGCAGTAAACCAGAAGGCTTTCAGTCACCTGTAACCAGCTAGTTAGGAGCTGTAGGACATGCTCAAGTTCTGCCTTTCAGGGTAGAGCATGTTGTGCAGCCAAACAACAGGGAGTTTTGCATAATTAAGCTAATCTATTCTAGTAAATCAAAGAGTGCTTGCTGATTTTTAAGCACTGAAACTTAATGCTCTGTATTGTCAAACTGTTACCATGGTTCCTGGGCATAGCTTTAGCATGGTCCAACTAGCAGCTTCCAAAAGATATTTGGTTTTATTTTGGGAATTAGCAGGGAGCAGAGACCATTTTCAATGGGCATTTTGTATGTGGACACGACAATGGGTGGTGGGAGAATGTAACAGCATAGATATGACCGGTCCACTTGGTGTCGAGGGTACTCAAAGAGCAAGTGCTGGCACTGTATAACTTACTGGAATAGTTATAACCAGAATATTGAAGATCTAATATTACTCAAACACTACTGCTGACAATGGGCTGTGTGTATTATGGACTTAAGAAGTCTCATAGTGGATCTGTATCCAAATGTCCTTCCTCCACTGAAGCTGCCATACAGTTTGTATGGCAAGTCAGGATGCAGAGTCTGATGAATCAGCTGTTCATTTCAGGTAACAGCATTTGGTTTTTAACTCTGCCCTTGGTTTTAGTTCTGAAGGACTTAGGAACAAATGCTCTTTCTGGCCCAACCTGTGTTTGCCAATTGTGTAACCTCAGCCACGCATATTACTTGCACAGCTAATTTTTGTATTAACACCTTGCCAAGCCAACTGTCCAATTTTTCTTGTATATTTACACAAGAGGGTAGTTTTGCACAGCTCTGGTTCAGTGAGCCTGTAATCAGTTACCAGGCTTATGGATTTCCATCACACCCGTGCTTCTGGGAAGTGCCCAGATTTCTTTGTGAAGTCCTACACACCAGTATCCAATTCTTTCTGTAGCCATGAATGAACAGCTGCTTCCAAGTCTGTGTGACTTATGAAGCATGACTACACCATTTGTGTGGGATGACAATTTGAGTGAGGATACCACTTCGATGGTTCAGCAGGGGGAAGGCAAAATTTGAAAAAAGCCATAAAAGACTATCTGAGAACTAATGCACTGTGAGAAAATATGGAAATATTTCAACCAAGGGAATAAAAAAGATTTGAGTTTTGAATTTGTCTGCTGACAGTAGTTTGCAAAATGAATGCACATCCAATAATCAAGGAACTGTGAAATTTGACATACAGGAGATGGGTGCTGTTATCCTTTGTTTATCTGCCCTATAATGACTTATATGAATCAGTTAGCAGAGATTATGTTGGGCTGGGTGGAACATATCACAGTTCTCAGATGTCAGGCTAAATCTCAGCCTACCAGAGGGACTAGAATACTGTACGTGCATCAGAAGTTGGTGAGTAGCTAATCAGAGCAGATTTTCATCTTTAAGTTTTGAAAAACTGTATGTGTTACTTTTCGCTTTTGGGTAACACAAGAAAGGTAATGAAGGATTTTAGTCCTGGAGCTGTTTCACACTTAGAACTGCTGCACCAAATCAAGTCTGAAGATTATTTCAGCTGGTTTCCAATCACTTCCAGTGGGCAGCATCAAATGCTACATTGTGGTGCTGAGCAAAGTTTCTCTTTCTTCCAGCAGCCAGATGTAGAACAATCTTCACTTATGTCCAACAGACACTAATAAGCTTAAGATCTAAAGAAACGGAATTCCTTTCTAAAATATTTAGCATCACCACTCAGGAATGATTTAAGAGAGTCTTATTGTGAGAATTACAAGGTTTTTATTGATCTTTGTTAAATTCTTGTGCTCAAGAATTATTTTTGCCTTCATATATCACTATGAAATTTATTTCTGGAAAGCAATGTTGTGAAAAAGTTCCTGGGGGTCCTGCTGGACACAAGTTGAATGTGAGACAGCAATGTGCTGTTGTGGTGAAGGCAGCTAATGGTATCCTGGGCTCCTAGAATTCAACTGGGCATTTTTTTAAGTATTTACTAGCTTTTCTTTAGATTATTTTGAAAAAACCACCTTAGGCTGGCATAGAAATAGCAGGTCCTAAGGTCCTCTTACTAATAGAAATACCTTCCCCTTTTATCTGTGTACAGCAATGACAGCATCATTTCTTAACTTCTTGGTCCGTCTGGGTGAAGTTTCTTTAGTGCTTCAATGTGGGACTTATAACTGGGAGACATTTAGGAGACTGAATATATATATACATAATAAAAAAAGTAATTAGAGGAATTAATGGTTAAAAAAAAAATGTCTGTAAAACGGCTATTAAATGTGTTTAGCAAAATCATTTACCTCTGAAAGTCCCTAAACTGCAGCTTGCTAGAAACTAGAAGACTGTAATAGGTGGATTATCTTATATACTCTTTCTTGTCCCCTTTTCTGAGGCTCATGTTGCAAGCTTTGAATAGAAACCAAGTTAAGGAGGAGTTTGATTTAACATTGTACAACCATGTCTAGGAGTCTTTGCTTGTGGTTTACACACATCTCTAATCTTGCTTGCTCTATGTGCGTACTATTGCCATCTTTCCTGGGACTAGGGCTAATTTCTGTGTCCTCCATTTCAAACAGAAATGGTGCTTCAAAGACGGAAGTTGAGAGAGTGTGTCTCAGTAAGGCAATTACATAGGAAATGACAGCAGAGAAAAGAAATTAACTACAACTATTTTAAAGATGTGTATACCACAGGGTACGATACAATTGTGATAGACAAATAAAAATGTCAGGGACAGGAAGCAGGGAATGATATAAGCAGCAATATTTTTTCCCTTTTTAAGGATGGAATGTGTTGCATCTGAAGGTCAAATGCAGGGTACTATTATTAAGGATAAATTTGTTCTGAAAAAACACCAGATGCTCGCTAAGTATAAGTGGAAGCAATGTACAAAAGATGAAAATAACATTGCTAGCAATGACAATAAAGGAACAGAAGTAGGATATAAAAATATAAATAAAAAAAGGTTTTTGCAATGTACAGATACAGAATCAACTTCTTTGTAAGTCAGCTATCAGCAAAAGATGCTTTGCACTGGCATCCTACAGAGTTAAATTAATGAGGCTACTATTAGAAACAGTATTAGAGAAATACTTACCTTGCAATGAGCATTTAAGCTATAATTTTTCTTTCTCCAAGTTGAATTCTCTCTGAAGTGTAAACGACCTCCAAGTTTAAGGAGCACATTATAAACAAAAGAGGTTATTTTTCTGCTTGCATGTTTAAAGTGTGAAGTCCCATCCCTAGCTCTGCCATAACTGACTTTTCTACTACCTTTCAGGAAAAACATGGTCAAATAGCATTGTTGAAATCAGCTTCTCCATTTGAAGTGAAATACATTCTACTCATGCTGTTAACACAGGAGATGCCCTGTCCTTTTGAAAGGCTGAAGTCAAGAAGACCTTTAGCTGAATATGCTGCTTCTTTCATAATAATGCCTGAATTGCAGCTAGTGTTTGCCTGTTTATGTCCTCTTCAGTTGCCTTGCTGGTAGGTGTTAATGCACTGGCTGATAAATCTTTCACCTTGTCCAGTACCAAAAAAGGCATAAACTAGAAAGCTGCTCCTAGCTGAAAGCTAAAGCAGACTTTCAGGTGTCTTTGACTAGCACTGCATTAATATTGTGGTATCCAGCAATAACACAATACATATTTAGGTTTCACTTCAGCTGTATTGATATGATGTTTTCTCCTGCATTAGAAGTAATCGAAGTGTTACAGGGGGTCACAGAAAAACCATTCAGACAGTAAATGTATTTAAGTACTCAAAAGCTTCACTTCTGCTTTGAAGTCAGCTGCATTGGTAACTAAAAGATGATATGCATCCACTTGCTTGTATTTCTTGAAGATGATCCAGAAACACGGGTCTAAGAACCCTGCTGTGATTCTCTCGTAACCATTGGTAGCCAATTGGCTGCTCTGAGCTTCCATTTCTTACCTTTGTGTAGCTCCTACAAGTGTTTTTCAGTCTCTGGAGACTTTTGAAGTTCTTGAATTCTCTGACAGCAAGTGCTAAAGAAATGCAAAGCATTGTTTCCATCTGGTAGCATGCTCTTGATTTCTGAGGAATGGAAAAGTCTGCATAGGGGAGAGAGAAGAGCTGAGAGGAGAGGAGTTACAGGATGGATAAAAAGCAGACTCTTCAAAATTAGGTCTGCTGGCCTATATAGAATACAGCACTTCTGAACGTCCAGTCTAAACCTTTCCTGGTGCAGCTTTGAACCGTTCCCATATGTGTGTCACTGGATCCCAGGAAGGAGAGTTCAGCATCTGCCTCTCCACTTTCTCTCCTCAGTAGGTTACAGAGAGCAATGAGTGGTCCCTCAGCCTCCAAAAAGCTTAGAATTAGACAAGCCCAAATCATAAGACATTCCTTCCAGTCCTTTCATCAGCTTTGTTGTCCTTCTCCGGACACATTCAAGGACCATCCTTCTTAAATTGTGGGACCCAGAACTGCACACAGTGCTTAAGGTGAGGCCACACCAACACTGAATACAGCAGGACAATCACCTATTTGACCATACTGTGTTCGTTGCACCTAGGATGCAGTTTGCCCTCTTGGCAACCAGGGCACGCTGCTGACTCTTACTGAGCCTGCTACTGACCATCACCCCAGAGCCCTTTCTGCAGGTCTGCTTTCCAGCCACTCCTCTCCCAGTTTATACTTGTGCCCAGCACTTGTGCTTTCATCCTAGCTGCAGGATCCAGCATTTCTGCTTGCTAAATTTTATTCCATTAAAGATTGATCAATGCTACAATCTACTAAATCCCTCTGCAAGGCCTCCTGTCCCTCAAGGTAGTCCTTCTGGAATTAGTGAAGTCTCAAGAAGGAATAAAACCTTCAGCTTTTTCTTTGATACAAAACATTTAATCAAATGGATCTAGTTCCAACCCCCCTGCCATGGGCAGGGACACCTCACACTAAACCATGTCACCCAAGGCTCTCTCCAACCTGGCCT
>JANHGB010036076.1:5678-44038 GCA_026283785.1 Coracopsis vasa | reverse complement strand
CTGTGAGGGTGGTGAGGTGCTGGCACAGGTTGCCCAGAGAAGCTGTGGCTGCCCCATCCCTGGCAGTGTTCAAGGCCAGATTGGATCAGGCTTGGATCAGCCTAGTCTAGTGGAAGGTGTCCCTGCCCATGGCATGGCGTTGGAACTGGAAGAACTTTAGGGTCCCTTCCAAACCTGTCTGTGACTCTATGAAGCAGGGACCCACAAAGTATTGTTAAACTGTTTTCCTGATGCTCAGCCAGGTGGCCAAAACCATAGTCAGTGGAAAGACTCAGTGGCGCACAGCAGAGACACACCAGGGAGGACAGAGGATTAGACCCACCATTGCTGAAACAGAATGCCTGTTTCACTTCTCTGATACCCACTTCCCAGCTATAGTACGCAGTGCTGTGAGTTTCAGGAGCAAATGCATATTCAATTATATTTGGACATTATATGCAGCCTCAAGGTGCGGATGATGTCTCAATAGCCCAGGCTCAGGAGATCCCTCAAGAAGGCAGAGATAGCTTCTGGCTCAGCTTTCCTTCACTGTCATGTGGCTTGGGGAAACTGGGTTGGGGCAGGCTATTTTCTGTCAACCCCACACAGTGGAAGATGATCCACGTTCCCCCTTTGACTCATCTGGGTCATCTGAGGGTGGTGGAGCCAGCCACTGTGCCCATCCCCACCCTTCCCAGTTGAGTGCCTAGCATCTGTTTATTAAAACATCTTGGGATCTCTAATCATACGCAGATTAAAAGTCATGTAAGATTTAAAACCAGCAGTGAAAATCATCATAAACCCACTGTTAAGTGCAAAACACTGCTCAGACTTGAAGAGGTCTTTTGCTTCTCTTTCACTGACGTTGAAACCACGGCCCTTCTCACGTCAAAAGAGGTGCCAGCATAGCCTTTGGGGCTCCATCTCCTGTGGACTGTAAGGGATGCAGGGAATTGGAAACTCAGAGACAAGTGCGGTTGTGTTCTCCTGGGAGTGAGCTATGCTCACTTTTCCTGGTGTGGGACTTTTCAACTGCTTCAGGGTGAGCATAAGAGACTGGATCTGAGGGTTTCCCATCTATGCAGCTTTGCTGCCAACCAAGCTGACAGCTGCCCGCTTGGCTAAGAGTGTGGCATCTAGTAGTAGGAAAAACTTCTTGTTCCAGCTGGCACTTTCTTATCTAACAGTCAGCGCTTTGTAAGCATGGACAGCTGCAGTTTCAGAAATTGGCTCTATCTGTATCAATTGGATTTGTGAAGTCAGTGAAAGGGCATGAGGCAAATTCATGGGATTTCCTGTTAGTATTAGTAAATGGAATCTGCTGCAGAAAAGGAGATTCAGGCGATGGCACTTAAATGAGGCCTGTAGTTAGAGAAGGCTACCAAGAAGAAAAATCACTGATCAGTGAATGTGCAGGGCTTGATGTGCACCATTTTTAGAAACCTTAAATCATCTTGAAACAAAGGCAAGAAACAGCTACAGTGTCTGTCTACACACCCTGACCTGCTCCCTAAGGATCACACCCTGGCTGGCCTAGCGACCCATAGGGAGCAGGTGGTGTACGGAGCGGGATGGTCAGCCTATGATGCCGCAACATTTCAGGTTTGAGAACATATGTGCAAGGAATGGCAGGAATGCGGAGCCTCGCCAGGGTTCAGCGCCAGCTCTGTCGAGACCTGCAGGTTTTCCTCCCACCTCCGCCACTGCTTTGCTGCGTAGCCCTGAGCAAGACACATACCTTTTCCCTGTCTCAGTTTCCCAGCTTAGAAATGGATTTGATCATGCTGAAAGCAGGAGGAACTCTACAAAGGCACTGTGTAACAGCACAGAAAGAAAAGTGTGCGCAGAACTTCCCCTCCCTGTTCTGCCCTGGTGGGATGGGGGCAGGGAGAAAGCACTCTGCTCTAGTTTGCTCCTCAAGTATTTCTGTGGGTACTAGGCAGGATTTCCCCAGGCTGTACCAGATGGGCTATAAGGAAAATCACTGATAATGCATTTAATCTAGAGGGGGTTTCCTAAGTTTCAAACTTAGCATAATGTGTGCTGTTTCTATTCTTATTTACTTAGGTGGGCTTAAACTCCTGTAAACCCAGTACTGCAATACCAGGTGCTGTTCATAGCAGCACAGATATTTTCCTGGTAATGAATGGATTTGTTATTTGTTTGTCTGAAAAGTTGTTTCATCTCCCATGAGATAGGTGAAAATTTGCAGATGAGAAATTGCCTGTACCAAGAAAGTCCTGTGTGAATTCCACTGGATTATTTAAGGTGTCAGTTTTTCCTGCCTTCCATTATGGCTAAACCATGGCAGGGGTTCATTCTCCCTGTCCAGGACAGCAGACCAGGTGTGCATCTGCATCTGCTCCCCCATAGCAACAGTTTGAGCTTTGAACGGCAGTGGCTAAAATGCTGGTGGAGGTTCAGTTCTGGCTCTGCCATGGAGTGGGAAAATGCCGCACATGGAGACCCAGCACCAGAGTGGAGCAGGGTCTCCAAACTCTGGAGCTAGCATTTGTCAGAGCCCTTGCTTTAGAAATTAGTGCTGATGACCAACACTTGGGAGGGAAGGTCTGGTGCTTTTATTTCCTGGTTCTAATGTAAGGATAAGATCCATTTTTGAACTATAAGATTTGAAGCCCCTGAATGTTAGTAAGGGCAAATATCTCTTGTATCTGCAAGCCTGCTGCCAACAGTAATCATAGAGCGTTTTGAAATTTGAATGATGAAATTCTACTTCTTTATATCACTTGATGAACTTTACAATACTAGAGCTTCTTCTGAAACCACATTATAAAGCATGTGATTTTGCCTGACTTCTTAATTCCCAAGAGAACAACACAATTGCTTCTCTAGGAAATCACAACACATGGTGGCTGCCTGTGTGGCTCCTGTGTACTGTGTCACCTGAACAATCTTGCTGATGCTTTTCTAAATGCAGTGGTGTGACTTCTTATGCACCAATATTATAAAGGCCATTGTCTGTAAGGCAAGTCTGCCTTTTGGTCTTCACACAGCAACAGAAATGGGATTTTTTTATCACAAAGCTGAGAATTTTGAAGAATATTAATCAGCAAAGAAGTTTGCATGTATTTTGTCTTTCAGGAACTGGATAGTTTCATAGGACCATATGCTCCTTGTGCACCAGGCTGCTGTGTGCAAAGTTAGGATCTGCAAAAAGCAAGTTTAGAAAATTGCTGCACAAATTCCTGAGGCTAGTGAGAGATTATATACAAGGAGTAGCTGTAAAACCTGTGGGGTGTAGAACCCTGAGCTTTCTGCTGTCTGCATGATTAAGATTTTTTTATGGAGAATATGAGCTTTTCCTTTCAAAAACTACAAGGAAGGTGTCAGCACATACCTTTAAGCTGAACTGAAACCTCTTAATCACCAGCTGAAGCACAACCTCTTATCAATATCAGCTGGACTTTCTCCATATGGGCAGCCTCCAACACATTTATATTTAGCCCTGGTGGCATACATGTGATTACCATTTGCATTGCATTTCTTGTGATAATCTAATCATATATAGTATTTTTCTGACCGGCACCATCTGTACCATTGTCTGTACACTACCATTTTTCTCTCCAAGCTTTCTTTGGCATGATACCAAGTAGGAGGTTTCCCACTGTTTGGGCTTTCTAGGTTGCATTTGGAAGAAGTGAATATATTTTTCTTACAGCACAGTAGTATCGAGGCTGCAGTACAGTGGAAAGGCTCACTAAAAAGAGCAGCCACTTGCTGTCAGATAGAGAGGTCTTTATTTGAGAATCATTAAGGCCAGAAGGCAGAAAGAGCAAGCATTTGTGGCAGCAGGGAAAGGTAATGCCCTGTCTTTGTGTCTCTACCTCTGTGCCTTGAAAAAACTGACAGCTGCTTGTGTGAATATTAGAAATTTAAACATGCAGCACAGGGAGAAGAGAATGTTTTTATAGCTACATCCCTGATGGGCAGGTGGATAGGGAGGGTTGCTTTATATGCCACATGTGCTACATATGGCCCAGCACTGCAAAACCTGTATTCTGAACACACTTCAGTTTTGGGCAGGTTCTTTATGTTCTTTCTTTGAAGATGTGTTAATCTGTATTTAAAAGCATCCTAACCATATAGCTTCCAATCAGCAGGGGCTTCAGCACTTGTGGTTCCAGTCAGACTCAGGAGCTAATGACATGATTCAATTTTAGATCACTTCAGTTGCCCATAAACTGAAAGTTGAGAGCATGTGTAATTGCTCTGTTGGCTCCAGAGCAGGATGCTCAGCACCCCTTACAATCAAGTACCTCAAAAATTAGGATATTGTTACTTTCTGTGGAAAGCAAGATGATGTTACAAGCCTATCCCAGACTATTTCTTCTATCCTAGGAGACAGCTCCAAGAATTGTGTGGGATCCATCCTAGCATATAGTTGTCTACTTAGCCTATTTACTGTGATCTCAGTTTGCATAATTCTTGTGCTCAAAGATTCCCTTTTAATGTATACGTTTCCTTTCCTATCTTGGTTGAAATTAAAACAAACAAAACCAAAAAAAGAAAGCAAATGGGACTGAATGAATTTGGAGGTAAAGAGAAAACAAACCTCAGTGATTCGGTTTCCAACTCTGTCTTTTGAACTAAAAATTGTGGCTGAAATTTTGTTTGTAACCCGATTTCGTATTTGGGGAGATGTGGTGTGAACATCTTGTGTAGATCTAACATCAAATCTAGAGGTTGCTTAAACAGAGGTTATGCTCTCTATTACTACACAGTGTCTAATGGTGACAGCGACACTGTGAGCCTCAGCAGACCTGGCAGCCAGCCCAGTGACAAGCATCTGATGTTCTTTTACCCAGTAAATCTCTTTTTTGTATGATTTTTTCTTAACTATGATTAGGGAAGCTCCTTTTTGCTCTTTATTTCCTCTGCCTTAGTGAAGCCCTTGGCTGTCTCCTGAGCTAAAAGCTGCAGCTAAACAGACTATTTTTTCATGCTGAATAGCATGTCTCAACGTTTTCCTCTCAGCCATCATGTAGGTCTAGTTGCATTGTTGATTCCCATTCCATGTCTGCTGGGATGTAAATTATTTCAATTCCCCCACACCCCGCCCTTCTGTTCTTGTACTTTCAAGGGGTTTAATCTGTGAAGGGGACTACTTCAAAGCTCTCACAAGAAACTCATTTCTTGATGGATAGAAGGGCCAATAAAGTGAAATTAGAGTTTTATCTCATTGTCTCTATAGGAATGAAGTATAATAATTATTTCAGGCAAATACATGTTGGAGACAATAATTAAGATCCCTATCATGTCTTTAAGGACAAGCAGATTCTAAAATAAGCATTAGTAATGGGGTTAAACATTATTGCAGTGCTGCGGATCTCAGCACTGCCAAAGTGCCTTGCATGTCTGAGTATATGAAACTTGCTCACTGGAGAAAAAAGGAACCAAAAAAACAGTTCTGTAGTTCAGAGAACCTTTTTGGCTTTTGGCCCATTAAATAGCTGAGGCTCAATCTGCAACAAAGTCTTGGGTGCCTGAAGGAAGTGAAAATGAAGTGGAATTTAGTATCTGTGTCGTCAGTGCAGTCCAGAAAGTCTGCTGCCTAATGGATTAGTGTCAGCATTTTTAGCAGCAAAATTCCCAGACAGTACTGCTCCTGAGTATCAGCTGCTTAGCAGGGCAGAGTAGTTTGCTGTTTGAGGTCCTTTGGGATCCACAAACTGGGGGTCCTTGTCTCCCTGTCTCTGAAGGATTGCCATAGCAGGAGACTCACTTAAATGTAGGAATCATGGAAAGTATGCCACCTGTAAAATATTTAATCTGAGAGTCCAAGTTTGGACCCTCAATGCAGCAGCTTCCCAAGTAAACTTTGAAGGTGGATGGTTTCTCTTCTCCAAAAATTTGTTCTTTTCTTCTTTCTTTCTTTCAACCCACCTGTGGCAGTTGTCTGTGCGGGCTCTTGTAAGAATCATTCCTCCCGCCTGTTTTCAGTGCCATCCCTGCTTTAAGTCACAGAGGAATTTCAGCCTCTTTCTGCCTATGTTCGTTTTTACGTGGAAAAATGTTCAGCTTGGGCCTCATTAATTTTAGACTAATTAGCTGCTCAAACCCGAGAACCCTTCTGTGGAAGGACAAGAGGCTGTTGTGCTCTGGTAGTGCCTACTGCTTAGTACGCAAATTTGAACCATCTGGCTAGTGGGATTAGCTTTGATTTATGGTAATATATTTTCAGCATAGCCAACACCTAGGGCTTTGACGTGAACTGAGTGAGGGAGGATTCTTCACTTTTGTTTTTCAGCTTACTGTAATTCTCTGCCTTTCTAATGAAGGTCAGTATCTCTGTCGTCTTAAAAACTGGCTTTTTACTTCACGTTAGTGTTGTTTTATTGTTGTTTTCAGTAAGAAATTTCCATGTTATCAATGAACAAACTGTCACCAACTTTCCTGACATGCTGTAAAATATAGAACTCCTAGGCTGGACTTGTTCCTAAATAGTCTGGGACAAAATAAGTGGAAGCAGCAAAGGCAAGTTGGTTGCTCATACCAGACAACTCATCCCTGCTGTGGGTTTCTTATTCAGCCAGACCTTCCTGCAGGAGAGAAATAAATAAGTGCTGGTAACCAGCCTGACCTGCTATCCAAATGTATTTAGTGATGTGTTTTTTCAAGTAATGTAAAACAAATCTAAGTGGTAGCAGTAAGCAAAGCTCTGATTTCATCACTCACATCAGTCAGCAGACCCCGCTACCATGTCTGCTATCTGCCTTGTTTAGAAGACAGGCAGGGCCTAAAGGAAGAGCACAGACTGGACTGACTTGTTACAAAACATAACATTCATTCAGTGGCTGCTCAGTGTAGCTCTTTGGAATGAAACATTAAAAAGGAGGGAAATGAATTTGGCAGGTAGGAGAAATCAGTGCACCATAGCAGCTGGAACAGCCCCACAATGCCACAAAGCCGGACCTCCCTGGCTTCACTTAGCTGAATCTCCCACTCCATTCTTAGGCTCTGTTCTCTATCCAAGGTGGTATTTGTTTTGGTTTCTCCTTTTAATGCTCCTTTCATAGCAGCCTGAGGACAACCAAGGGTGAGAGTCTCAATAGCAGATTTAATTGCCAAACAAGGCTCCTTGGGAATTTGGCTCAAGAGCAGTAATAACAGAAATACTTAGCACTTGCAATACGGACACTCAGCTTCTTCAAAGCATGGTGCAAAAGGTGAGTATGCCAAATGTTGTGGTGTTTCCTCAGGATAACTATCTGCTTTCTGCAGGTGCTTCTTCCATTTTTGTACATAGGGGATAGAGACAAAGTGGAATGGAAAGGATCAGTCATCTGTGCTGGGGGAAGTGGCAAAGGACAGGGTAATGCTTTGATTCATTAGTAGGTGAAAGAATGATATTTTGGCTTTAAACTCCACTCACAGTGAGCGTCATTGTTGCTGATGCTCTGGTGATACTGCAAGACCAATCCTTATCTCGCTGGATGTGTTCCCCTGTCCTGCTGGTATCCCTCCACCAAATGAAGGCTAACACCCCCAAGTCTAGGCTGAGTGACTGACTGGGGGTACATGACTTAAACCATTAGCAGCAGATCTCAGTGGGATTGTGTCATCAAGCAGTAGCTGACTTGGTTTAACAAGCAGCCATGTCACACGTAGAACAGAGATTGTCAGGGCCACAAAGTGGGTTTCTTATGCTGTGTGTTGTACTTGCTAACAGCTGAGTATTGTTTTCTTCCAGTCTCTTTCCTTAGCTTGGATACAAAACTCGAGTGAAACTATATGAGATTTACAGGTCAAAATTTTTCTGGGACTATTTGTAATGATGTCAAATTGAGAAGTAGACAATACAAGAACCATATAAAGAATCCCTCTTTTACATACTTTAAAAAGGCTAGGCAGCTTAAGATTCTTTCTGGGTAATCTGAAAAGCTATTCTTCAAGAGAAGCCCAGAAATACCTTTTTGTTGGTTGGATGGTGATTATTCATCAAAGTATGATAACTTCCCCTTTGGCATCTGGTTCTAAGCTAGACTGAAGGGGATATATCAGCAAAAGGATTGGTATATTCAATTCCTTGAGTGGATAAACCAATAGCAGAGACCAAGCTGTGAATTTGAGAGTCACAGTTCAGAAGCTGGCCTGCCTCTGAGGCAGCACTGGGCAGGATTTTATCTGCTGTAAATTACAGATTGCTAATCCTGACTCCTGCTCAGTTTGAATGAATGAATAGGGAAGGACTGGCAGAGCTCAGGGGGCTTTATGTGCTTATGAATTGTGACAGGAAAAGATCCCTTCCCATAGGAAGAGGAGAAACATTCTGTTTCTCTTTGCTATCAGTGCAAGATGAGAGTTTAGGCTTATACCTACCTGTAGCTGAGTTGTTAGCACTGAAAAACTATGTCCACCTGCTGTGTGCCAGCCTGTGTGAAATCGGTCCTGACAAACACATTTTCAGCAGCTGAAACCCACAGCCACTGATCTGTGCTTGTTACCTGTCATATTAAGAGGGCCAGTGGCTGAATCAAGAAGAGTAAGTGCTGCTTCTTGCTTTGGTGCAAATCTGTTCCACTTTAAAAATTACTGCACACACCATTCCCTCTGCTGCTCAGTATTTGTTAACATTTATGAGCCTCTGAAAAGAAGGAGAAGTTCCTGCCAGAAAATGCAATCAAGCAAGCAGTGGCTGGAGCTTCCAGAAGGGGGATTGACAAAAAAAAAGCCTAATCACTTCATCTTACTGTACACAATGTGGTGATTTTTGAAAACATATCTGAAAGTGCATGAAAGAATTATAGAATAGATAATTAAACTAGATCATCTAGGTTAAGCTCACGTAACAAATACCATAACATTTCAGTCAGTCCTTGAGGATAACTGAATCACACCTTCTGAAAAAACTTCTTATTTGAGCTTAAGATGTCAGCATAGAGGGAATTCTGTGTTTCCTTTAGAAGCTTGTTTCATTAGTTGGTTGCTGTTTTTAAAAAAGGAAAACCATATAACTTATTTCTGCTTTGGCTTTATCTGGATTTAATTTTCAGACGTTCTGAAGAGCCTCTTTAGTATCCAGTTTCTTTTTCCTGTAAATGTAATTATACTACCTAATCAAAACATCTATGATTTTTTTTTTTTCCCATGACAGTATTATGCAGATTGAACCCCTTCACCCCCCTCTTACCAAAGGACTTTTTCTAAAGCTTGCTGGAGTTTTGGGGACTTCCCACTGATATCAGTGGGTTTTGGATAAGGCCTCAAAAATGGCACAAATGGGGCTATCTGTGAATAAAGTCTGTAGAGTCAGGCCCCTGATAAAAGCAGCTGGCATCCTAATCTTTCGCTTTGGTATCACATCTAAGGGAGCTATTTCATCAATATATGCTGAAGAGAACTGAAAAGATTTGGTCATGCCTTTGAACATACTGAGGATTTGGAGAGGACGAAGTGGGGGGAAAAATAGGCACCGCTGGAATTTGTTTTGTTGGGTTTTTTAATACAAATTAAGGGTTTTTTTTGTGTTTTTTTTTTTGTTTTTTTTTTTTTTTTTTTACTACTGTGAATGTAACGCTCATGAAAATGCTCGCTATACACTGCAATCTTCTATGAATCAACAAAACATGTACCAGCAGCACAAACTTCACCTTGCCTAAACAATGTACGTCTCAATTCCGACTTGAAAAGACCACCTGTAGGGGAAAAATGTTAGTTCGGTATCCAGGGGCCATTCATTCCTTTGCCACTTTGCTGAGCCTGCCAATTAGTGCCAACTTGTGGTGGCAGATTTTGTGATGTAGACACATGTTCTGTGGAAAAAGGGGCTGAGATACTCGACTCATTTCACAGGGGGCACAAAGAATTATTTGCTCTGTGCTATACAAATGAGAATTGTCCAAAGCTTTCCTCTGTGTTAGCCTCTGTACGCTCAGTGAGTGTAAATACAGGGGAAATTGGTGTTATTGCAAGGACAAATTAGCACCAGAACTGAGCTGTATTTTTTTAAATGTGCTGCTAATTGTGCCCAATTTGGGCTGGAGTACTCACTCCAATGCAAAAGCACAAAACCAACTGAACACATTTTGGGGTGCCAAAGAGAGCTCTGCACTTTTCTCTTAACAAATTATCCTTCTAGTTGTGTGATGCAGCAAGTGCCAATTGGTCCCACTAAGACCTTTATCTAGAGTAATCAAATTAGCACTGCATGTTAGCAAATTAGGTTTCATTGACAATGGTTTATGTTCGATGCAAGTTTGAGCACTATAAGAAAGCATTTTCCAAATTTTACTTTAAAATTTCTTATATGAGTGACAGTGATTCTGCCTGTGATGTTTAAAAAGAGTGAGCTGCTGAAATGGAAGAAATGAGGCAAAATCGTTGTTTGTGAATCAGGAATTGCAGAAGTTTCTAAACTTTAAGGTAGAATCGAGCAAGCTGGAAGAAGTTTATTCTTGTGTTCGCAGCAGGTTCATTCTTCACTTCGGTTCGCAGTGGGACAAATACAAGACACTGATTATACCTAGGAGACCACTGTGGCTGCATGACTGCTGCACAGGGCAGGATCTGACTCAGTACAGCCATCGGGCACATCATGACATTTGCCTGTGCCAAAAAATTGCCTGCAGTCCTGTGTCCAGCTCTGAGGCCACCAGCACAAGAGGGATCTGGAGCTGTTGAAGCAAGTCCAGAGGAGGCCACGGAGATGCTGTGAGGGCTGGAACAGTTCTGCTCTGGAGACAGACTGAGAAGAGAAGGCTCCGGGGAGACCTTAGAGCAGCTTCCAGTGCCTAAAGGGGCTACAAGAAACCTGGAGAGGGGCTTCGGACAAGGGCCTGTAGGAGCAGAACAAGGGGGAATGGCTTTAACTTGACAGAGGAGAGATTGAAACGAGATCTTAAGCAGAAATTGTTCCCTGTGAGGGTGATGAGGCACTGCCACAGGTTGCCCAGAGAAGCTGTGTCTGCCCCATCCCTGGCAGTGTTCAAGGCCAGGTTGAATGGGGATTGGAGCAACCTGGTCTAGTGGAAGGGGTCCCTGCCCATGCAGGGGGTTGGAACTGAATGAGCTTTAAGGTCCCTTCCCACCCAAACCATTCATGATTCCATGAAAAGGTATGCCACTGACAGAGCGGGGGATACACAATGTGCCAGGCGCAGGAGCAAACAGGCTTGCTAAAAGGAGAGAGTTAAAAAATTATAGGCTAAATTTTTCTCTGGCAGGTATCCCGAAAAGTCATCAGAGTTTTATCAGGGCTGTATTTCACCCACTGTGATTAATTAATTTATGCATGTACCATCTAAAGATTAATATTGTAAATGTGAATTGTTATTGAGACTTCTGCTTCCAAGAATGTCTTTTGTTCAAAGCTTGCGAAACTCGCCCATAGCTGGATTATTCTTTGTTTTATGAGCCTGGTGTGAGAAGGCAGGGAAGCACAACACAAAGTGTGCCTAGCTGTAAACACTATCATCTTCCTGCTTGTGGTTGGTGGCCTTCCAGAAGCACAAGGGGATACTTCAGCAAATACTTTAGTTGTCGAAGGTAGTGGAGTTCCCCAGCCAATTACAAACAAGGCTGTGCAGAGACATTGGCTGTGTTGGGGGTACAAGGAATAGCTGGTTTCCTTGCTCAGTGACTTCAGGACATGGTTGCCTGAGTAATTATATTTCACTGCCATCAGGTGCAAAAGTTTATTTGGGCACAAAGTTTGGTAGGACCTGTAAAATGCACATCTAGAGACTGAAGAGTCTGGGTTTTGTTCCTGGTTTTGAGGTCTTGCCTCAGATCACTTGTTTCCTGATTCAGTGCCTTCAAAAATGTGTGCATATGTGATTTCTAGCAGTGCTATATATAAAAAAAAAAGAATCACTTGTAATGGGTTTCTTCAAATAACTTTATACCAATCATACTGTTGATCTTTTTGAAGATCAGTATCTCTGAAGTATGCTTTTTTATTGCCTTGGATACCAATACAGGACTCAAGAAACAAGCTAGAGAGGTGCTAAGGAGGGCAGGACCAAAGAGGCTGCACAGAAGCAGCAATCATAGCCTTGTTTATCAGCACTACAGTTGCATAAGATAGCTATTGCACACAGTAAGCCAGAGTAGCATCTGATTCAGGAAGTCCTGCATTGCTCATTTCCAGAAATTGAGAGGAAAAAACCCTAATCACTTTCTACATACCCTGAGTTTTATACTCTTTGGCTAAGCATCCTCCAGTGACAACTGCTGGGCATGGGATATGGCACTATTTCTAGCTTTGCTCTGTCCCAGAGTGGTCATTTTCTTAGAAGATGCTATCACTATTCTCTTCTGATTACATCCCCAGGAACCCAGTTGCATATATATATATATAAACATATTGTACAATTAAGGAAGACCACAAGCTTTGAGGAAAACAATAAACACTTCAAATTTGCTGAGCTAGATTTTGAATGAAAAAACATTTTTATAGAAGAGCCTCTGAAGTTAAGCCCCCTCCCTGAAATTTATTGCATGAGCCAAGAGAGTGAGTCCATTCTTTCCAACAATGCCCTTTCAGCTACTTTAATGCTAAAAATAAACCATGTTTGATAGCTATCCAAACAAAGAAGGTGAAAACAGTAATTTCCAGCTTTTCTAAAGCTCTTTGGCTATATACATTTGACAAAACCCCAGCCACCAGCAGATGAAGTCAGATTTTTTTTTTTTTCTGCTTTGAAACCCTCTAAACCTCTGCCTCTAAACCCTCTTTCTCTTCTTCAAACTTGGACAGTCAGAAATAGTGTGTCTAGTGAAAAATGAACTGAAAATATCTGCTCAGTAAAAAACTTGCAGAGCAACACAATGTTTTCAGTAAGGATGATGCTTTTTGCTTATAGTTACTCAAGTTTATGGTTTGGCTAAATTTATTTTGCAGCCAGAAGAGTGCCTAGCCTGGGACAATAACAAGAATTCTTTTCTTAGCATTGCCAGTCACACGTTCCCCTTTTGAGATAAGGCTGGGGAAAAATCTCATGAAAGCCTTTAGTCATTGATTTATAAACCAGTTATAAATCTCCTTGGAATCTGATTTTGCAGCATCAGTGACAGGGTTGAAATGGAAGTGAAAAGAAGAGTTGCTGGTGCTTTTCAGTTCTGTGAGATGAAGTGGGAAGTGTAAGCAATTAAACTAAACTGAATTTTGTTGTTGCTGGAAGTGTTTCTTTTGTCAGGCTTTGGGAAAAGGAATTCTTCAAACGGAAATGAACTTATAATTCCATTGAAAATAGAATTCTGAAAATGGAAGTACTGGCTGCCCTGTATTCAACCGCTGTAGTGCTGTGAAAGAGTGAAATGTTCTGGTGTGTTTCAGCTCATTACTCCCTTATGGGTGAGACTCCCCAGGAGGCTTGTCTTTAATGATACACAGGGATCCTTGGAGCCCTGCACCATCTCCACTGATCAGCATGGAGGTGGTTCAGTGTGAAGGAGGATGTAATCCTGTCCCAGAGCCTGATCCAAAGGAGGCTGCTGGCATAATGCACAGCAGGAATATCTCCAGTGTCTGAAAGGTCAGTTTGTCTTTCTGAGGATAAACATGTTATCATTTTCTGGAGTGGGGAAAAAAAAAATCCTTCTATTTTCCAGGCAACTCTATTATAATGATTTTTATAATGAGAAACTTTTGCCAGTTTCTTTTATATACTTTGTTTTGCTGATATCAATGATATTGATGCTCTGAAATATAAACCATACTAGTATAACAGATAGACATAGTAAGTGTTTCTCTTGCTGACACGCAAGTCTCCAGTTACTCTAGACTAACGCTTTTCCTGCCAGATGAGTGCTGGCTGCTGCACTGAATTTTTGATGGGCTGGTGATGATAAATAACTTGTGCTGACTAGGATGGAGACTATCACATTTATTTTTCCTTGTTATTGGGTAAGAACTTCACCCCGAGTCTCCGAGAGTAACTTCTGTGTGTTTACTCTGCTACTAAGATGCCTTTTTCCAAATCCAGCATCAGTAGCAGGATGTGTAGCCAACAGACTGATTTGTAAACTTGTTTCTCAGCTCAGAGAGATTATATAGGGTCTCATCAGAGGAAAGAAAATATACTGCAGCTTTGAATGAGCACTAATGTCACAGAATCACAGAATAGTTTGGGTTGGAAGGACTGTAAAGCTCCTCCAGTTCCAGCTCCCTGCCATGGGCAGGGACACCTTCTACTAGAACAGGTTGCTCAAATATGGGAAAAATACATTTGCATGTGATTTGGATCAAACTGATTTGGGATTCACTTATTTTTTTTATTATTAATTTCTTCAGATTTCACTGCCAAAAAAACCAAATCTGATATGGAAAAGTTTTTCCTAGTCTTACATGGGAAAAGCTAGTAGGGTTCCCTTCATTTCAGTAGGCATCAGAGGAGCCTTCTGCCATAGAATTATCTTTACGAGGTTAATTTTAACAAATTTACATACAAAAAGCTATTCTGAGCCTGATTTGAAGACACATCGTAAAGTGTCCCTTGTCATGGGTGAAGTACCTGGGTGAAGAGATGCTCCAGAACCTGTGTGCAACCTCCTGTTTGCCAGGAAGGCTTGCTCCTTATGGGCAAGTTGAGTGCATACTCTCACCCTGTGACAAAAAACAAGCTTCACTAAGGAAAGCTTAAAAAGCCAGCACCACTATCTGATGGTAAATGCAAAACCCAGTAATCTGGGGAGTGAACAGAGATAATGAGACTTTTGAGGATGTTTGGGGGAAGAATATCATGCCATAATCCAGTTTACATCAAGTGTTGAAGCGAAAAAGCAAGAATCTTACTGATGACATGATCAGCTCCAAGCGCTGTCACAGGTCCTGCCAGGACTTATCAGTTGATCTATTTATCTATCATGACAGCATCCATAGTCTATATTAAATAATAGATGTTGCCAATCTGTGCATATTTTTCAATTGCTTTCTGAAATGCTGGTAGCAGATCTGTTTGAAGTCTTCCCTCCTGCCTCCCAACCTAATTTACTCTGCTTATTCAGGAAATGATCTCTAAAGTTTGAACACTATTTACATTATCAAGATTTACTTATGTTTTCTTTTTTCCATTGAAACACTAAGCAGCTCTTACATCAACGTAGGTGTGTTTGAGAATTATGAGAGCCTTCAATTCTCATACCAAACTACACCCACACAAGTCAATTCCAGTTCCAGTGACTAAAGGTCATGTGAATGGCAAAAAGTAACAGGTAAGGCCCTAATTTTGCTATTAAAAGTAACTAACTGAATTTGCTGTTACGGTTTATCAGTGAGAGAATTAATGCCATCAGGAGTAAATCCTTCCCCTACCTTACATTTGTTGGCATTTGTTCTTACTATTCCTGTTGGTTTTAGTGGCAATTCTAATGGAAAAGTAGAATATGATGTGTGTGAGAACAGAGATGTGGTAGAAGAGTAATCCCATTTGCCTTTAAACACACCTTTAAACCGTGATAATGAAAGGCAGTGGTTGGGTAGCTCCTTGCCAAGGGATGGGTATCCAACTACTTCCACACTTGCTAACCGCTAGTAGCAAATGTTGAAGTGGTGGGAATTGTCAGGTTTCCCAAGGCTGATGGCCTCCTGTTTGTGCATTATATTTTTCCCTGGATGACATATTCATATTTCTTACATTTAACTGAATTCTCACATTAATTTAGTGGTTCTAGTTCTTAGCACTGCTCTCTGTCTTCTTTAAGCCTGAGATGCCCCAGGATAGTGGTCGCTCCTATTCATTCTTCTCCAATACCATACCTGATTTTAACAGTGTTTAATCTGTGCTGCCCACGAAAGTAATTTATTAACCTCTAGACTATGAAAACCAAAGTCACAAAGACTCTACAGACACTAAATGATGTAAGGGTGATCTGACAGAGATGTTGCCACCCTTAGAGATTTTTCACCAAAGATACCATCTCTGGACTGATATGTAATTTCCCAGATTCCAGTCATGTGTGGGCCTTTAGCCTTCAGTATTCTGCTCAACATCACCTTTTGCCAGCATACAAAGTGTCTAGTTAGAGTTGCTGGGGGTGACATGAAAATATCTTTCAGGAATTCAGGAGCAAATTCAGTGGCTATGGGAGATCACTTTATTTTAGTTTAGGAAAATACTACGTTAAGGGATTTGGCTAGTCTTGCAGATTACTTTTAGTAGAGTAAGTTTAAAAGAACAGAAAGAAAATCCCATATGTGGACATACTTCTGTAACAAACCTCTCTTTTCTCCTTGGAATCACCTCTTGACAAGACAGGATGTTAAATTCAGATAATGAAAACCTCAAACACTAGAGAAATTCTCTTCAGAATATTAACAGCCTTGCTTTCTTTGGTCTCTCTTCTGCTTTTAGCTGTATACTGAAGGGAAGGGTCAGAGGCATTCAGAATGGTGTAACTGATCCTATTTCTGCACCACCAGCAAAGTGATATCTGACACTCCTTGTGAGTGGTGTTCAATTTTCCTTTAAATCACAGCTCCCAGACTTCCAGTTTCCTTTCTCGAATAAGGTGAGACTTGTCATGAAGAGAGACTGTATGTAATTATCTGGACATTATGAAGCTTCTGTAGCTCATCCTTATTATTTGTGACTACTACAAAATTCAAAGGTGAGGGTTTGTTTTTTTCTGTCACAAGACTTTCAGTAGATTAAGCTGTGTGTTTAGGGTAACTGTGAGCAGGCGAGGCTCATCCTACCAGATAGATTGAGCTTGTTTGGCAAGGCATGTGGTTTTCTCAGTTGCTTGGCTGCCCTATCTGTCCATCCTTTTCAATTTGTGCTGTTGAGTCTGAGAGTCGCAAATATTGATGAGATTTTTGTTTAAATCCTTTTTTGATTCTGTTAAATATGAAAGGTTATCATACCATTCTGTCCATAACATAGAAGCTAACCATTCAGATTGGCAATGTCATGAAGGACAAAGGACATCAGGGTAAGCACAGGGATCGCAGAGAGAAGCTTAGAAAGAAGGACAGAAAATGTGAAAGAACTCTTCTCCTATCCAAAATCTGGCTGGAGCACATTTTGTAGTGCATGTTGCAGACGATGGTTTTAACAAAAGAGCGAACTGGAAGTGCAAGGTTCCATAAAGCCATATACCTCACAGTGGGATCTGAAGTTAGCATTGTGTCTAAATTTGTACCAGGGTTTATTTATTAACCATCTGTGCGATATCTCTTTGCATTTAATGAATTTTGGTGTCTTCTGGTAGAAAGAAGCATTCAGATCCTGTCTGCAATCATTACAATGTGCATCTTCTGTGTATAAATGCTTCTTTTTATACCTAAGCAGCATCTAACTTTGAACAGTTAGATGCAAAGCTCCGTCCTAGTTTCCAGCACAGTTCTCAGCTTCCTCCCATCTTTATCTACACTTCTTTGGTGGTCTTGTCTGTGCTAGTTGCATGGAAACTGATAGCTCCCCAGTGGCTGCCAGATCCCTGGTCTGGGTCTGCCTGCATGTAGGCGGCCCTGGTCTCAACTGTCGTGGTCCTACCAGTAATTACATATCTGTCCTAAGGCTCCAATACTCCAGTGACATGAGGGTTAAGGTGTTGTTTTGTAAGAAAATAAAATTTACTGAATTTTTGGTTGAAAGCTGCCTTCAATTAGCTAATCAGTAGCATTAATAGATAATGACTATTGTTATTAACACAAGGCCTGATAATATCTTCCCCAGATAACAGGGAAAACCAATTCTTTCCACTGCAAAAAAATAGGGAGTTGAGCTCTACAGCTTTCCTTATGTAGGACAGAAGGACAGAGGACCACAGTGCTTCCTTCTGATCCATGAGTGCCTTTCAGTACCTTCCCATTAGCAGACCTAACAAGTTTCATGTCTTAGATGGACCTTTGTCTGCCAGAAGCTGCTGCCTTTGCACAGCTAGAGAGAAATGGGCTGTGCAGAGCTGAAGTCCAACGCGGTGGTGGGAAGTGAGGGGAGTTCACACATGGGCCAAAGGGATGTAAATAATAATATCTAAATAAATCTAAAAGCCACTGCTGCAGGCAGACTTCCATGTTGGATAAGACAGCAGATTCAAATAGCAGATATTTGCTATTATCAGAGCCATTTCTGCATGAAGCTTCAGTTAAATGCAAACCAAATCTGAGATATGTTAGAATTGCACTGTGTGGGTCGGGCTGTTGTTTTCAATGAGCAGTGGTAAACTTCTGCTGTAGTTTAAAGCCCTGGTTCTGCTGTTTGCAATGATTAAAAAAATACCATGTTTGATACACTTTTGAGTCATGTGAATGCTTCTGTTTTAAATAATGAAGGAGAAAATTACTAACAATAGATTAATTTTGTGTTTGATGCTCAGATGGGATGTTTTAGTCCCTAAAATTGACTGTTAGTGTAAATCACCGTCTCCACAGCATTGATAAGTTTGCTTTCGGATGGATTTATGTTAAGGTTTGATTTTCTTTAATCTTATATTGGTTTATAATGGAGCCCACACAAGAGTCTTCTAGTGAACCAGGAAGTATAGCTGCCTTCTAGCTCATGCCTCAGCAGCTGCAACATACTGGCTCACAGCAGAGCAGCTTTGTGTCTTAGGTTTTTGGATTGAATCCAATTGGTCCCACTTTGCATATTTATTCATAGTAAAGCACCATTAGTTCAAGACCAATAAATGGAATGGTGTGAAGAAAACTGTATAAAGAAATGCTGTCCTCTTGGCTCTCCTTAGACATAACTTGGGGAAGATTTGCCTGATACTTTGGTTCAGGAACTCTGTAAAGCCTTTAACATGTATTATGTTTTGCTCATCCTCTCAATGAACATAATGAATTGAGATATTCCAATGAGGCTGGTATAGGGACTCTTGAATTATACTCATGTAGCCTCATATTTAGCCCACAAAATAAGTGGGAACCTGATTATCTTTTAAAAAAATAAGTAGAAGAAACTAAAATTTATAAATGCTAGTAAATCGAATGTCTTCATCAGTGCTGTAGAATTGAAGCTGGCAATTTAAAATCTGCTGTATTTGTGTTTGCAAATGAAGACTGAAGATGCACATACCACACTATAAATGTTTCATTTTGCAAAAATCTTCGTTCAAAACTACTGGTGTTCATCTGACCACTCATCTTAAGGAGTCTGATCCCAATTATCCAGGTTCCAATTCTGAGAAGTTGGTTGCAGCTAGTCTTACTGTGTTCCACAGTGTTCTGCAGTGATGCTGGTTTGTGCTGTTAAGAGCCTTTTGTCAACACATAAACCACTGGAAAAGACAATCCTTCAAAGCTCCGTATGGAAACAGTCTTGTCCATCTTTCTGCCTACTTCTTTGGATGGAGAGTACACTGCAACAGGGATCTTAGAGAGAAGTTTATCTTTTAGGTGTTTTGCATTTCTAGTGTTTCTGGCACCTTGCAAGTAATGAACTACCAGAAGCTGATGAAATCTTTGGGTTAAGAGAGTCTTGACTGAAATGTTCCAGCAAGGACCATCACCATAATAAGAATGCCTAGTCCTGGAGGGACATTAAGGTATGGATTCATTTTAACCAATATTTGCATCTAGATGTCCAAACCAGTTAGACCATGGTTCATTGTCACGCTTCCTGAATGGCAGAAAACATTCACAATAGATGCCATCCCAGGAGCCAGTTTTATTCCATGGGGGTTCAGTGAGAGGTGCAAAGTATCTAAGAACTTACTTGTACTGCTCTGCCTGCTGACGCTCAAAAGCCTGGTGGTTTTGTCGCAAGCTGTGACGGCAGACGCCCAGCTGTAGAACAACATTAAAGCCGTTGCAGGTCAGAAGATGAAAGAAGTGCTGTGAGAGTTACTGAGTGATTAAGCAGTCTGTCATCAGAAATTGATTTTGATGAAGTGGGACAGTGAATATGTGTGGGAGAAGGAAAAATTAAGTCAAAACTGAACCTCTACCTCAGACTGAGGTATAGTTCTAAAGTAAAGAAATACTGTGAAGACTAGTGGTGGGTTAATTTATGTGTGTATATAGGAAGAAGTTGCTTCTATTTCCATTTGGAAAATAGACATTGGACTCTTAATGCACTTCCTGAGTTGAAATTAAATAAGTGGAGAGGGCCAAGCTAGTAACAGTATAAGCAAATAGACCTCTATTACGTCAATCAAGATGTGGCTATTTATTTTAGAGCTGATTTTGGCTTGTGTATTGTGCTTAATATATTGCATTATGGAAGAGTTTGACTGTGCTTCAGATTACTCCTCTGGAGTATGTGGTGAAACTAGTCATGCAAAACAGCAGCCCAAGTGAGCTTCAGTTGTATCACAGAAGGTCCCACACCACAGTGTGTTCAACGGGAACGCCTGCGGCATGGCCAAAGCTTCCTCTCACATACTGAGCTCCTACAACCCAAGTGTGGTTTCTGCTGTTGAAAAACACTAAGACACTTTTCAACGGTATGGCTTACATCAGGTCCATCAGGGAAATCAGCTACTGCAGCAAAAATTAGTTCTGTGTAAGTATAACCTTATTTAGGGCTTTTGTCTGTTTGGAAAAATGAGCCCACTAAACAATTAGTAGTACAGCAGCAAAGGTTCCTACAGTTAACCTCGTCTCAACCAGCTCCACAGGGAGGTTATAGCCATAGGAGAATGAACCTGTGGGTGCCTTCCAGCAGTTTGTTGGGTGGAGAGATGACTGAAGCAAAGGATTTCCCACCCAGCCTTATTTAAAGCATGTGGGATATCAGCATCCATATGGGATGCTTCATGATTAATCATTGTGGAGATTTGTCTCTGTGGAAGATGTTTCATTTAGCCCAGGACTGAAAAACAAAGGATATGTTGCTGCCACACTAATCAAAACCACAGACAATCTGCTGTTCATATGTGCCAGTTGTTGCTTCAGTGTGATATAAACACAGTTAAAGATGAGAAAAATAATTATAGGCAACCATTCTGCAGAAACCTTATAGGAATACAGACTCTTTAGGGGGACACTTTCAAGTGCATAAAAAGCTTTTCACCACCTTAACTCTGGTTCTGGGTCATCTTTGTGCTTGCTGTTGGCAAGTTCATCAGACCATAGCACCTGAATTGAAAAACTGACAAGCAGAAGGCAAACTTATAGCCAAGGGGTGAAAAAGGTCAGTGAAAATTTTAAACTTTAGGTATTTTTGTCCTGTCATGGTGATAAGACCTTCTCTTGGAAGGTTTCCCTGTCCACGGCAGGGGGTTGGAACTGGATGAGCTTTAAGGTCCCTTCCAACCCAAAACAGTCTGGGATTCTATGAAGACTAGGCACAAACACAAAACCTGCCTTGAATCCCAGAGAACCACATTTATATATAAGGGTAAACATGATAAGTACGACTGTGCACATATTGCCACTCCAGTTAGTTTCTGGAAGTTGCTAAGGAGGAGAAAAGTTTGAGCAATGCCACTGCAAAATATCTGTAGGGAAATAGCCACTTGTGTATGTTTAATGCTGTCAGCTGTGGGTAGATTGTACCTGTGAATATATCAGCAGTGGCAAACATCTGATTGGCTTTATTCAACCAAAGTTTCAAAATGTATTTTGTAATATTATCAGTTAAGATTCAGGCTGTTGCTCAGCTGAGGTTCAGTTCATTACAGTATGAATAGATACTTCTTCAGTGTCTGTTACAGTAAGAATTGTACCCTTCCCTTTCTCCTCAGTTTCAATAGGGTCTTCTCATTTCTTGACCCAAACTGTATGTGGGCTGTTGCCCTGGCATGTTTGAGCTTAAAATAATTACAGGCTGGGAAAGTACTCAAAGCAAGTATCGTATATTTTTGCCCCTGTTCCTAACTTACACATGAGGTCTGCTTATGGCCATTGTTGAAGACAGGATGCTCAACCAGATGGCCATTCTGCAGCTTATATACCTATCTGCTATAGATAAAGGTTTGCCAAGATATTTTAATCATTGGTATCTGAGACCTTGATGGTTTCTTTTCTAAGTTGGTCGGTCTTCCAGGTCCCTAATTTAGTGCTGATACTTCCAGACTTCTTCCAGATCATCTTGCTGGTGGTACCTAGAGAATGAATACAGTGGATTTTAGTGTGATTGGAGCAGGAATTTTGAAACAGAAATTCAGAGGGCATCGGTCTCTTCTCCACCCTTCAAAGAATTAGTGTGAGAATGACTGCATTTTCCTTTGTTTTCATCTGTTATTTTGTGGCAGCAAAGTCCCAACTATGCTGAAAGGAACTGCAGGTAGTCTGTAGTGGCCATTATCCATCCATTACTTTGCTACTCATCCCTAAACATCTCTTTTAAACTGTCTTTCTGTGGATGTATAAGCCTCAGTTTCCAAGCTAAGTTTCTTTTAGTTATTTTGATCACAAATACTGACTAGTAGTTTTGGTCATTTTGTTAGTTCTTCAGGGCCATTTTAGCCTTTCACAAAGGCCAGAGAACACCAATATTTGGGAATCTTACTGGCAAACATTTGATCCATGATATGTATGATACAAGAACAGTCTCGCATCTCTGTCACTGGTAGAATGCAAGGCAAGTACATGAAATACTTCCTTATTATAATGCTTAGTAGTAAGTGTTGCTCTTAAGTCATCAGCTAATTTCTGATTCTGTGAAAGAAGCATGTTTTGGGCAGAAATTTTCCAGGCCTAAGTTTGTTACAAAGTAAATTGTTTGCTGAATAAAAAGCTTTTAAGCAGCCAGACAGCTGAAAGGCCTGAAATTCAACAGTTGCAGTTTGCATGGAAATTGTCTTTATTGTGGAGTTGTCTATAGGGTTTTTGTCTTGGCCTTCAGCTTCAGTTGTCTCCTTTGCACGGCTGCAGCCATCTTGTTTAGTCTTTGCCATTAGAAAACAATTAGAAAACCAGTGTTGCCAAGTACAAATGCATCTCATTTTTAAGGTTCAGCTATTTATTCCCTTATCTGATTAATTTTAGAAACAGCCTGCTGTGTGATACCTTTCAGATATTGCCAGCTCTGCCAAATGTAACGAAAGGAGCATTTTGGTCAGACATTATTGCTGCTGCCATTGTGAGTTCCACCATTGCCAGACCTTTGGGGCCAAACCAGCACAATTTTCTGCCTTCATATTTAAGAGGCTGGCATAAAAAAGAAACCTTGCATTTGATTAGGTGGACAGTGGAAAGAAGCAGCTGTATACACAATGCAGAGGCTCAGCAGCAGAGAGGCACTATCTCTAGGATTTCCAGTGTGGTCTAAAAAGCACTGGGAGCAGAGCTGAGAAGTAGCTACAAACTAGCGTGTCACAGGATTGAAGAGTTTCAGCAGATTATGAGAGACCAAGAAGCAGAAGTCAACTCCATGTGAGAAACAGAGCACAGCTAAGAAGCTGAAGGGAGGAGGAGGTGAGTACAGAGGTGTACAGACCACTTCAAGAATGGGTCAGTGGAAGGTTGAAGGCCAAATGTTTCGCAGGTGAAAATCAGTAACATTTTTAGGTACTCTAATTCCCTGTTGAGCCGTTATGCTAGGACTTAGTTGAACATGCTTAGTTGAAATAACACCTGTCCTAAGCCATCCTACAGGCTTCTGGAGGGGCTTCTGAAGTTGATTAACTTTGTTCTCCCACCTAATTTGCTTTTCTGCATGTTCTGGTTCCACTCAGGGCTGGAAATGAGAGTTATGAGGAAGGCTAGCTTTGTGCTGCCTGAGAAAACACAGGAGCTTGCCAGTGGGAACCTTTGTCTGGTGAGATGATGTTAAAAATGTATTCATATAAATTCAAGCAATGTGCCAAAGAAGTCAAATTCCTCGTTCATTTTGTGATGTATCAGTGAAGCTTTACATGACATGACAACCTGGGAATGATACAACAGAGTAAAACTGCAATCAACCCCAATTGTCACAAGCTGACTGCAAGGCAAACATCACTTCCAACATTTTTGTCCCTGCTCTCAGACATCAAACTGTAGCTTTTAGACCCAAAGATAGCAGAGCATGTTTCAACTGTGTGTGTTTTGGGGGTAGCTTCGTTCTCTTTTCCTACCTCCTTTCTGCAGCTGATTTCAGGGACTCAATGTTTTTCAAGCTGGCAAGACATGCTTTTTCTTTATTGCCAAGCTGGTGAAATGGCTTCCAAGAGAAAAGAGATGTGGGGTTGTTTTGGTTTTCAAAGCTTCCGCTACTATTTATTTTCCCCCTCTCTACACATCCTTTGCACTTGACAAACAAAATGATTGGATTCAAAAGAAAATGTGCTCAGAAGTCGGAGTCCTTTTTGTAGCATTTATAAGTGAAAGTGCAATCCAGCTGTTAGCAAATCATAACCTCATTGTTTTGGCAACACTGTTGCATTTACTTTTTTTTCCACTTACACTAAACTTGTTTGCTCAGGTACTGGAATTCAAAGTTTTTCCTTCTTTGTAGAAATTCACACCCTTTCTGGCAAGGTTTGAACTGTTTTTATTGCTTACAATTATACCTACAGGTAAAATAAATACTTTCCCACGGATGCGCTGGAATCCGGTATGGTTGTAAGCTGAGGTAGCTGTAAGAGCTGAGTTGTACAACTAGTATTTCTGCTGCTCTGGCTTTTCCTTCTGACAGTTCTTAAAGACACAGGACTTGAAGCTCTTCTTGCTCTTGAGTAATCGAAGCAATTATTTTTAAAGGCTTCATCCATGCAAAGCTGGGATGGATGAGTGAAGGGCCACATGCCCTGTAGAGAAAAGACCTCTAAGGGAAACCTAACATGACTTTGCAACACAAATACTGTTTGTGGCCTTTAGCATGTAACTGATCAGATCTCAGTAGTGTGTGCACAAACATGACATTGAAAGAGCATTTTTAGTGTCATATAGAAAGGAGTGGAAAAGTTAGGAAATGCCCTAATGAAGGTTGCCTGTGTAACTCATTATGATTCATTTTTTAATTATCTGCTCACAAAGTATTTTTTCCGCAGAGCTTTCTACCTCTGTGCACAGGATGTTCAGAGCACTCTTAATGAGCAACTATTCAGTAGTTTGTTTTATCTTCATTGTTCCACGTGTGGCCCAAGGCCTTATTTACTGCGTGCTATTAAATCCTGTTTTGAGAGCTAAATCCATAAAAAGACTTTGGTCTCGTGACCTTGTGTGCTGAAGTATCTGTCTTCTGGGCCCCCTGCTGTCTAGTGTTGAGAGGTAGAGTTTATGACCCAGGTGTGCTGCTGCAGCTGGATTGCCACCAGAGCAGGGCTAGCTCTGCAGTGTGTGGTATGGATGTGCCATTCCCAGCCCACCACTAGCGCAGGTAACATCAGGAGGTGCACACCACTCTGGGGCATCAACCTACTGTCAGGCAGAATTCATATAAGCATCTCCTTTCATTGCTGTTAAGCAATGTATGAAAGACACTTAGAAATATTTTCTACTTTCATAGACTTTCAAAAGACTAGAAATATCGAAAGTCTAGAAATAATTTCTACTTTCATAGACAGTTAAGTCTAGGATTTGTGACTCATGCATCCTGTTTACAGCAGTGTCACTGTTGAAAAGCGTTGGAAAAGTATTTCACCGGTTGTGGCCCAATTTTCCACTTTAGAATGGGAATCACAACATGGACCAAACCATGTCATAGAAGTGTTCTCTGGAGCCGATGCTTAAAAGTCCTTTGCAGTCTTGGATATAAAATGTTAGGGAAAGACAATGTATTGTTGCTTCATCCAAAACTGAAGGAGCAGGTTCCAGAAATATCCCCTTTTCTCACTGCCTGAATGAGATTTACGCTCAGTGATTTACTTTTCCCTTTAGAAAATGGACTACTTCTAGTGCACTTTAAACTGGGGTCTTCCAGAATCATCCCAGAAGTCCCACCAACACATTTGAGAGAAGACATGAGAGATTTACCAAGAGGCAGTGAAGCGTGCAGGTTTCGTCTCGAATCAAACTGTCAAGGTTATGTCTGTAGCTGAAGGCAATGAGCCATGGATGATTCTTCAGCCTGGAGAGCAAAGAACACGGCGTGGTTCATCCGTATGGTCACACTTACACTTTCTCCCCTTCCAAAATGCCAAGATTCCTTGGCCATGCTTCCTCATGGAAACGGTGACATTTGCTTTCTCTCAAATCATGCTTAAGCAAATCCAGGAGAACAGTAAGAGCCAAACCCATTTTATGAGGAGGCCAACACTGATGTGGACAACCACAGCCAAGGCTTGTGCGTGTGTTCCAGTCCTACTTAGTTTATCATGTGGACACGGCCTGGGGGGTGTGTAGGGTGCTCAGCTTTCCACAGACATGTTTGTCACAGTGAGTGTGGGGACATCTTTGTGGTCTGAAATGTTTCATTGTTTTACCTTTGGGTAGTTTAGAGGGCTCTAGATTATGTACATCAATATTCAGTGTGATTAGAGCTGAGCAGACATCCTGTGATTCAGTAGTCTTGGGTAGAGTTGTGGGAATGTACCAATTCCAATGTTATATTCAGGAGAAATTTTGCAACATTAAGAATGTAATTTCTGATAGGTGAATAAAGAAAAGGTTTCCTCTTTCCAGAATATTGCTGGGGTTTATATTTCAGAGAGGGAGCAAGGGTCAGGAAATAGCTCCTTGAACCTGAATGTCTTACAGTTTAGGATGACATCCAACCATGGAATCACTTGCCATATGATTCTTTCTCTGTTTTTCTGTTGTTGTTTGGAGGGAGAGGTGACAGAGGTGGTAATTTTCTATTTCTGGGGGTGGGAGGGAAACATCCAGATATTATTCTAGTTTCTCCTTAAACGGCTTTTGATGATGGTTTCAAGGGCAGAAAAACAATTTGCTAATTATTTCTACCCTGTGACCCTGCCAGTGTGACCTCATGTTCATTTTCAGCCAAACACTGCATTGATTTTCTGCATTGATTTTCTTGCATTTCTATTTAAGCTGAATTCAGAAGTCTGTAAATGATACTTGAATTGTTCCTCCTGTGCTAACATATTGGAAATGTTCATTTCATTGACTGAGAATATGCTTCCAAGTGTATGCATTCACGTAGCAAGACAAATAGACTGCAGTTGATGTGTGTAACGAGACCAGATCTGTGAGAAGCAGGCTTGCTTGTCCAAAATATGCAGACGTTTCTGGAAACACAACTTTTTTCCACCACTAAGGGCCTGATTGGCCTTTAACCCTTGGTGGGTCAACATGTGGGACACTAGCTATATCATGGGCAACAATCTGTATCACTCTGCAAGGTTCAAACCTTGCATTAATGCAGGTTAGCCATTTATAATAACTCCATAATGGATCTCTACAGCAGAATATTTTTTCTTTTAATCTAGCAAGAAATAAAACCTGTCCAAAACTTAATCCTGAATGTATTTTCTGGGAAACAGGACTCAGACCTGAATGAAGCTGTACTCAACTTGTGTCATTTCTCTCCCAGGTCCCCAGGGCTTTGCCTCTGACTCCTTCATTCAGGAACTGGATTTCCGTGTCACTAGCCCATGTCCCTGTTTAACACACTGCTGGGGGAATCTGATTTGGGGACCTATGATCAGTGCTCAGATACTTTCTTAGTCTCAACCCAAACTCTTCTAAAGCTCCTTGGTTTCTAAAGCTGATGATTTAGCCTGACTGGATCCGTGTTGAAGGCTATGACACAACTTGGGTTAACTGCTGGCAGAACAGACTTTCTTGTGAGATTTATAGTACTTCCTGCTTCTAGCTGGGCTGCAAATAGAACAAGAACAGCCTTTCTCATAGTGTCTTGGCACTGCTCCTTCTAGAAGGAACCCAGAACAAACAGGATACAATGAAAAATACCAAACTTTCATGAACTTCTTTAAAGAAAAAAAAAAGCCTTTGCTTGTGGTTGGGTTTGGTGGACTTTTCTTGGACTGTTACATACTTTATTCATGCCACTTCACCCACCATTAAATTTTATGAAAGCGTATATAGTGAATACATCAAGTTATAACTCTGAGGACTAGATATAATCCAAGTTGACTTGAAAAGGTAATGTTTTGGCACATCAAGCTCTTAATGTTAGCATCTCTTTGCTCTTCTTACTGTTTCATTTGCACTGTCACTTTCTGTACTTGAATCCAGCATTGAGTGCCCTTTTGCTAGTGAACTAAACCCTTTAAAACAGGCAGTCCCTGTACATCTGCCTGAGACACATTAATTGCAGTGGACATTAAAGTGGCCTGTCAAAGACTGCAAAGGGGAAATGAAGTAGAAAATCAAGGACTCCCAAAGTCTTCTGCCAGGTTTCAAAATCAGGATGCAAAATCCATTGAAAGGAATAGATTATATATATTTTTAACAACTTCCTTAGCCTTCACATAAAATTCTGTGTACCGTGCGTGACTTTTCTTCAGTGAATCATAACTTCATGCTTTTATAAGATGGGCAAACAAAGAATTGAAAACTTCAGCTGCAAACTGGGGTGATGTGCTTCAGAAAGAGATGCAAAATAATATATGTGTAAGATATATAAATAAGATTACCTTAGCCAATGTGAATTCATTTTGTGTCTGCCACCCTTGTATGGATATTAGAAAAAACAAGGAGCTAAACAAGTTCATCAAAATCACCAAAGTCCCAAAGTACTCAAGTTTAAAACCTGCTAACACTAAAAATACACTCTGCAGCACTCCAGCTGATAGAAACTTACGTAAACAAGCAGACATTGTCTATTAATAAATGCAGATGTTTAAAAGCAGTGCTTATATTTACAGCCTTGGGCCCTGCATTTCCATTCACAGGTCACGTGGCTTCTTCCCTGACACTTTGCTAAATATAATGATTAAAAATAAAAAGTTTTCTAAAGCTTCTGTGACTCAGGCTGATCTCCAGCTCATTTTAATACCACCTGAGTGATATCTCTTCTCATTCTGCTAAGATTCTTCTGGCTGCAGGTCCATAATCCATGAACTGTAAGGCTCCTTCCTTTGCATCTGATAGACAGCTGTGTATGATTTTCCTTACCACCAAGAGGAATAACAGTAAGTGACTGGGTCATCTTTGTCTGAATTGACAAGAGTTTTTTTCTCCTCCTTTTCTTTTCCCCTTCACATGTGATTCTTTAACACCACTGAGTAAGAAAGTCAGAGGATGATCAGGTAGGGGAAGCTGAAGAGTGGTGGACAGTCAGAATGAGGGATCAAGGATTTTAACTGCCTCGTTTCTGGAGCTGTTCAGCAGGGATGGTGCACATGAGCATGGTCTGCAAGATCAGGCTCACTCAATGAAAGTGCCCATGCATTTCCTGCCTAGCAAAGTACAAACTGGTTACTTTTTAGTAAGAAACCCATCCTGTGCACTCCTCAGATAGAAGTTTGTCAGTCTCCTGTGTTTTATTTTAGAACTTTGCATACCTTCGGAGGCCCCAGTGCTCCCCCTTCATTCATCCCTTTTTTATCCCACCCCTAAAATAAATAGAAATATTCACATGTGAAATAAACCCCATTGAAATAACTTTGTAGGGGTAAATAAATCCTAAATAAGAGGAAATATTTCAATGCACATTGAAAGTAAGAATACGGATTTGTTGTTTTGATTGTATTTTTCCTTCAAAATACCCCTTTGCAATCCAGTATTTGTCAAAAAGACCACTCCAGGCCATCATGAGAGCCGTTGGATGGCTGAAGATACTTAACCTCGAGCCCATCCGGGTGTTTACCGGTGCACCCAAGTCCTGACAACAGTCACAACCTGCTGTGCCTCATGTCTTGCTTGACATACAGTTTCCTGTATGAAACAGCTGTTTCCTGTAGCTCTCCTTTCAGTTTAAATCCTGGACCTCAAGTAACTCTTATATGTCCTAGTTACTCAAAAGGTAACATCAATTTGCTATAAATCATAAGCTCCATGTTTGCTTGATGTTACAAGCGGCCAACAAATTGACATGCTACAGAGAAACCAATATAAATGGACTGTTTTGTGACTGTTATCACAAAATTAAATGTACTTGTTTTTTTAGTTTTAAATTGTATGCAACAGAATTATGGTGAGAAGGTAACAATTAAGGGACACCCTAGTAACACACTCATAAAGACAACCCATGTTTTTGTCTTAAAGTAATAGGGGTAGAATTAAAGATTTATAGCTACGTTCTAGTAGCATTCAGCTCTCCTTTGTAGCTGCTAATGGATTTCTTCTCCAGTGTGCCTCAGAGGAAATGATTTTCCTTGCTTTAGTGAGATGAGAAGAGCCTCAGAAAGGCTGGGAATCTGTCTTTCCTCTTGCTCAGATATAAATCAGCTAGATCAGCCTTCAAGCCAATGGAGTTTAAGGAAAGTTTAAATTGTTATTCACGACACAGGAGGTTTTGCAGACAGTTACACAGCTGCTCTGGAGGGTCTTCATCATCTTGTGGTACAAAGCAGGGTGAAGAGCCTTTACAGCAGCTGTATGGCAGCCAGAGAAACCCTTAGTAAGACTCTCGGTATAAAGCAGGGGTTTCCAAACTGTGATATGCATACCATCAGTGATACACAAACCGTTTCCAGACGGTAGATGGAGGCAACTTCTCCATGCCTATGTGAAGTTGCTTATAAAGCTATGGGGTATTAACATACGGGGATTAACATTTCTACACAGTTACTGGAACTCATTCTGTGCCTTTGTGCAGACACCCTGTGGCACAAGTCAGTTCCTGCCTGCAGTGGTTAACTCCAGTAACTGCCAGTGTGGAGGTGCTGAGCCAAGCTGTGAGTAGGTATCTCTGCACAAACTGTGACCACCTGGTAGCTGATGAAGATGATGAGGATGATGGGCCAGGTAGGTGAGCGAATGTTGTAGGTGGGTAGGGCTGGAGAGGAAGGTTCCTTGGGTGTGGGCATGGCATGGTCATGAAACTGGTTGCTGCAGGCTGGTTACCTGTGCTAATATCCATTCTTACTGATGCTAAGGGCGTTTGTTCAAACTGGGCTAGTAAATCCTCTGCACACCAAGTTAATAAGCCCTTAGCACAGAGGATTAACATAAGTAGACAATAATGCACTAGAGCCCTCGTTCATTAGATCCATAGGACATTGAGTGTAGGATCTGACCTGAGTGTGCTCTCAAGTGCAGATAAAGTGCGTGTCTAAAAGAGCTATAAAACTCCTTTAGCCTCTCATGCTTTTTTTGCTTAATGTAGCAGAATAAAGTAATTGAGACAGACAGTAAGAGAGACTTGAGGCTTTGATCTAGATGCCTGGCTTGGCACTTCAGTGTCAGTAAGGACACCATTCTGATGATGAGCATGGTGTTCAGTGATGCCTGAGCTAGGACACAGTGGATCCAGACAGACACAGGATGACCATGTCAGTCCAGGGCAAAGACTGAGCTAATTAACCTAACCATAAAGGGTAAGGGTTAGCCTACGGGGCCTTTGACAGTAAGGCCTTTGCTTGGTGATCAGAAGGATTAGGATGGGCTTTCTCAGTCGTCATTGGTGCAACCAGTAGCTGGTTATCACTACACACCAGCTTTCCTCAGCCAGGGCTCTTCCTGGGATGTTCCTCTCTGTTAATCCATGTAGTTCTCCTTCTCTTCTTAAATTTTTTAAATATTTTTCAATGGCAGCACGATATATTTCATTTGAGAGGAAGCTACTTGAGACAGCTTTCTAGATATACCTCTGTAGATTTTTACAAAGCATTGCTCAGACTATTTGCTTTCCCCCATTTTTTTCACTGTTCATGGCAGTGTATCAATTTTCTGCTCTTGGACTAATTTACTGACAATTGATCATTGCACTGGTGCTGTTCTCTCAGCAGTGAAATGAGCAACTCAGTTTTAGTTAATCTTTGGGAAACTTGGATGTTCAGATATTTCAAAGGTGATGTTCTGCAGCTCTGATCTGACAAGGAAGTGTAGTGACCTATTCTGAAATGCATTTGTCTCTGTTATAATGCAGTGGTCTTATTTGGCATGTGATGCCTAAGATGTGCATGACAAAATGTAGAGTGGATTTGCGTGCATTATATTTTGCTCTTAAAAAGTGTTTCTTTACCAAAGATATTTCTGAACCTTTGGGGATCATCAGGATAGCTGGTTTACATCTCCTTGGTAGACTGCATCTGAATGACACAGATCTCCCACAGCACTGGGCTTTGACCAAGTCTGTGGAGAGCTTACTGATACTAAGTAGAATCACAAAAGGCCCTAAAACTCATCCAGCTCAAACCCTCTGCCACAGGCAAGAACACCTTCCACTAGACCAAGTTGCTTCAAGCCCTGTCCAACCTGGCCTTGAACGCTGCCAGGAATGGGGAAGCCACAGCTTCTCTGGGCAACCTAGCTTTGGGCCTAAATCGAGAACATTTGCTACTGTGCTGCTTCCTAGTGCAGATCACTTCTCATACCCCCATTTCTGCTATATTATGGGAGTGCTTCTCAGTAGTGAGTTAAGCAACATGACTAACATCTGTCACATGTGGTTTGTTCTCTCTCTCATTCTTCCTTCAGGGAGTCTTTCCATTGACTTCAATGGGCTTTAGATCAGGCCCTGAATTAGTCTGAAGACTTTGGGATGAGTGTGTTTTTGGTTTTTGTTGGGGTGTTGTTGAGGTATTTTCTTCATTTTTGTAAATGTCTGCTAACCTTGCCAAGAACCAGCAAGCGGTAGAGGCAACTGGAAAAGGGAAAAAAAAATAGAAAATTGTTGCTGGGGTTGGGACTATTAGATGGGGAGATGTTTTATAACTTCTCACAGCTGCAGCAGTTATTGCTGGTGGTTTAGGACTGCCCTTTCCTCCTTTGCTGTCTGTCTCAGATGGCAGGGAAAGCAGACTTGTACTTCTGTCTGTACTTCTGTTATTCCTTCCCCACAGGAATAACAGTAACTGTATATTTTTCATAAAGGAAAAGAGTTTGTGGTTATGAATTTCTATTTGCTCATCTATGTCTTTCCATTAGCATACTGGTTGGGCTTATCTTCCTTAAATGACTTCTTTATATATCTAATTTCTTTCTTTTACATGCATTTCAGCTTCCTGTATAGACATAACCTCTGTATATTTTATTTCAACAACATTTAGTGAAGCAAAAGGAATGACCCTTTAAAATGGTCCTTTGGGTGAACGCAGGGAGGCTGTCACTTGTATATAATGCAGCAGAGCAACTTGACCTTCTTTAAACTGAAGAGCCACCTCAACTTGTCAGAGGGGAGAATTGATCCCCATGCACAGCGTTACCATCATAGTTTTCTTCTGCAACCAGATGAAAAAGGAAAGCTTTGTCTATCCCTTTATAAGTTATCATATTAACCATGCAGTGGGATTGTGGATATATGTGTGTATGTATCTCTCTCTCTAGCTATATGTGTATACTGATATTAGTAGTTTTGTAGGCTGGCTTTCAATGTCATCAAGAGCATGTGTGCTCCTGTAGCATACAGCTAGGAGAATGCTTATCAGAAGGCTTCTGCTTGGAGAAGGCTCAGAGGATACTTTATATTGGTCTTCCAGTGTCTAAAGGGGCTAAAGAAATCTTTCTTGGACAGAGGATTTGACAAAGGCCTGTAGAAACAGGATAAGGGGGAGTGGCTTTAACCTGACAAAGGGGAGATTGATGAGATCTTAAGCAGAAGTTCTTCCCTGTGAGGGTGGTGAGGATCTGGCACAGGTTGCCCAGAGAAGCTGTGGCTGCCCCATTCCTGGCAGTGTTCAAGGCCAGGTTGGATGGGACTTGGAGCAACCTGGTCTAGTGGAAGGTGGCCCTGACTGTGGCAGGGGGTTGGAACTGAATGAGCTTTAAGGTCCTTTCCTACTCAAACCAATCTACGAATGTGGGTATCCAGAACTCTTCCAGAGTCATTGCTGGCAGCCTCAGTTATCTTGAGATGTAACCCCAAAACCCCACAGCAATTGACAGTTTCCCTTCCGGTGACTTTAATACCATCTGGAGAGAGCTCTTATTTTCATCCTGAAGTGCTCTTCCTGAAGTCTGTATGTGTGATCATGGAGTCAGAGCTGGTTTCCTGCCTTCCACGGGATCACCGCAAAACTCATCTCTTGTGAGTAATAACTTTGCGCACTATGCAGGGTGTTATGAGCTCTGAGCTGCTTCTTGCTGAAAACTGTTGCAAGGTTTGGAGTGCCAGTTACTGATCAGCCGGAGCTGGCTGTCAGTTTAAAAACAGCTGACATTTATGTTGAAGAACAAAAGCAGTTCTTGCCACAGCTTCTGACTTGTTCACAGCTTTTGCAGAGTAGCCGTAGTGACAACTGTGAAATCCCAGGCTGTCAGGGAATCCTTAAAACATGGAAAAACACACATATTTTTAACATGCTGTAGTGAGCATTGTGAGAATTGTGGAATCAAGGTCTTCATTGTTCATCTTTGCATCACAGCCCATTAAATTTTACAGTTTATGATTTCCCATAATGGCATGTTTCATCCCAAAAAGCTTCTGCCCACAGATTACTTGTGTACACTGAGGCTACAGAACTTCCAGGATCTGACCCAACCTACACATTGATAGGTGTCTGAAGCATAGCTTAATAAAACTGGCATTGCACAATATGTGGTTTTTGACCCTGCTGAAAGAGTGAGAAATTAATGTAGATTGTGCTTCATAGGATAGTAACTTTGTCCAAAAGAGATCTTCATTTCATCATTGTAAAGAACTCTAAGTCAGCAGGTACACACGAGAGAAGGAAAATAGGCAGCTGAAAGTCTGGCCAGCCGCAGGTGTAAGGTTGAAGTATGTCAGACTCAGACATGAACAAACAGCAGAAATTACATATAGCCTCTCTCTCCATAGAGACCTGCTCAGTGCTCTGACCCCATTCTTCAGGCCTGTTAGTTGTGGGTTATGAATCGTGCTTGTAAAGATAAAAGCCTGAATTGGGTGAACGTGAATTGGGTCAACTCTGCCAAAGCCAAGAGGACTGCTGTGGCTCACAGGAGATGGAGGTCCCTATAGAAGTCACTTGACAGCTGGAGTAGCAATGGCTGAAACTCCTTCAAGCTGGCAAGGCTTGAACACCTCCATCTGACCCATCTCCTGTATCTGTGTTTACTCTGGGTCCCAATGTGGTAGCCAATTCCTTGCATCATTTGCTGGTCTGTGGGAGCCTGTAGCATGTTTCTAGTTTGAAATACTACTTGCATTAGTGACATCATGTTTGCAGGGAGGAATGTTAGCTCTGGTGCAATCTCTGGACAGCTTTTGGTACCCAGGCTGACTGTATGGAGGATGTCCCTGTTGCATCCTGGTATGTTATTACCAGAGCTCCTCTTGGGGCCTATGGAAGCAATCTTCCTACCCTCTGTTTCCCAAAGTTATTTTTTGTATTTATTTGGAATAGTTCTCTCTAGCTTTACCTCAACACATTCACTGGATAAACAATATTGATAAATAAAATACACATCAACATAACTTGTAAGCAAGGCCTGATTTCTGGAAGTAGGCTGGGTCAAAAGCTTGAGTTTTTGGATAAGTGCCTCCAGAAATAGTTGGTTTGTTCCAGTTTTAACTTACCTGGAGTCTTCTGGAAGGGTTTTATTTTGCACAGTTCTTTGCTTTTGCATTAGTTTCTCTTTGGAAAAGGAAGCCTAGCATGGGGGTCAGAGCCTGGGATGTGGAGCCGGGTGTCCCAGGCTCCTCCTGGTGCTGCTGAGCTGCTCTGCAGCCTCAGGGGCTTGTTTCATGTCTCTGCCTTGGTATTGCTGGTTTGGAGATGGGGAGTGATAGTCCTTACATTTCAGCCTGACCCTTCTGAGCTCATGTCAGTATTCAGCAGTTAATATTTGTTGAGTGTTTGGCAGTTATGAAATCCCATATTCTCAGATGTATAGATTATAAAGCCACGAGAGACCGTTGTTCATCAAGGCTGGCCTATTTATTGGAGATAGGCCCAAATCTAGACATTGGATCAAACATACCCAAACTCTGGGGAAGAAGCTCAGCTCACAATTCTGATCTGAATGTGAGCCTTATGGCTCATTCCCGTCTCTGTAAACACCAGACAGGAATACAGACAATTTTGAATATAGGGAAAGCTTGGATCCATAACCGAGCCGTGTTCCAAACTGTCCCAAGCACTATAGATGGGTTTCCTATATCTCCAGTTATAAAATTCCAGCAGTTTTAGTGAAGCTTATGTGTCTGCACAGGAGATTGTCCTCAGCAAGGTTACACTTGACAGAGAATTTGATCTTCAGGATGCTGGCAAAACCCTGGAAAAGCTCCATTACCTTTTGTGCTAGAGATTAGGATCTGATTTGCTGTGTGTCTCTCCTGCTGTCTTTTTGTATCTCCTGCTTTTAGTAAACAAGAAGGGAAGGAGAGAAAAGGAAGGAACTCATCATAGACTTTAGATGATGCAAACAGTTTAATTAGGAAATAATGTTAGATACTGTTTCCCTTCCTTTGCTGTTTTTTCCAGCAGGATGCATCCTTAGGAAATAATAATAGAACTGAGGATTACAAAGCTTTTGTATGCATTGCAACCAAGTGACTACACAGGAAAGTGATATAGGGACAGGCGCTTGTGTAACGTGAGAGGAAGTTATTCAACATTCCTGGAGGAAGCATAGGACTAACTCTTAGTATCAAGACAAATATTCCTGTCAAGCTGAAAGGGAAGATAATGCCGGACACTGTTTTACATTGTCTCTCTTTGTGAAGTTTGCTGATTTTGTTCACTTGAGCCTCGCTTCAAAATAATAGCCTGGACTAAAAATAAGTACACATTTGGCCCTTAAAATGTCCCTGTGACACAAAAACAATAATGGGCATTTCCTACTCTTAACCTTTGTAGCAGGCAGAAGGAAAAGTGTTCAAAAGGGGCACTGCTATAAAGGTCAGCCTGAAACATTTGACCCTGAACTGTTTTGTGTCTTAAATTCTGTATCCAGGAGAAGGGATGTGGAAGCCTGCAAAACACCAGGTTTCAGCTGCTGCATCTTGGATTTCTGTCTGTTCTATTCAAAAGCGTCATGATGTTTCACTGCAGAATTGAAGTGTTTGCAAATGCTGATGCAATTAAACCCTCGCTAGCTGGGCTCTGTGAGCCAGAGCCCAAAAACCAGAGTTCATGATACAGGAAGCTCTCATCAATCTGAATAGGTTTGGTCTGTAAGTAGCTGATAGCCAGTGATCACAGCTGGGAGTGGAAATGCCTGTGGTCTGGTCCATCTCCCTTCTGTGTGCTGTGCCAGGGTTGGAATGGTGGACCACAATTCCGAACCTCACTTCACCTCACTTCCTCTCACTTCCTACTAATCTCCTGGAAATTGCTTTTAAAATGCCCGCTTAAAAGCCCTCATAGTTGTACAATGGGTTTCTATAAGAATTAAAAGCCATGAGGAATCATTCTGTTCCTCTCCTTTGGGGATACACATCAGATAGATTTCTCATACACCGGTCTCTCATGTGAAATTAATTGCTGAAAAATGCTCTGGTTATGCTCTCATCAGTACATTCAATACCTTTTGCATTTTCAAGTGTGATTCCTGTCCTTTCTCAGTAAAATACTTTTGTTTTCTTGCTTTTGTTTGCAGAAAACGTGAATTTAAGGATGGTATTAAACAATATGCCTCAAATACTGATCTCACCCCTGCCTTTTTTCGAAGTGAAAACTATTATCTGCTCATGTTCTCCGTTTAGTCTTTCAGCACTGAATATCTTAGTTCCCTCACTGGTATGCATAAACTGTACTCTAGTATCATATCCTTAACCCACCAGTCTGCCCACAGCCTTTGAGCCCTTCAGAGGCTCTACCTTCCACCTAGTCTCTTACTTTTGAGACCCTGAATGTCTTAGAGGTATTCTTCCCTTTTGGCTTATCATAAAAGTGATTCTTCCCACTCATTATCTTTAGTATTTTCATACTGCTTCATCTGGAATGCAAATCTCCACCAGGAGCCCAAATCTGCTTTTGAATTTCCTAGTATTACACAAAGGATGGTTAGAACTGATTTTGAGTGGAGAAGAGGGGTTTTGACTAACTGACATTTTTCACTGAACATGCTGTCAAATCTACACAGTTTCACCTTTTACATGAAAACTTAGAAACCAAAGAATGAATTTGTCTAGGCCAAAATGAGAAACAAAAACCCAAACCAACCAACAAACAAATCCTTGAAGTTTGGAGGGATTTGTTTCTTGTCCAAACCAACATTTCTTCTCTTTGCTTTCATGGACATGTTTTTTCTGTCCATATTTCTACTTTAATTTTTTTTTTTGGAGCATATGTTGCTAACACTTCAGCGTGTAGTCAGTTCAAAAGCAAGTTCTTGATCACTGCTGCAGCTCTGCTGATTGTTCTGCTTTATCTTCTCAGTCACTGCACATGCCATGAATCAATGTATGTGAAAGCACTTTGGGATTCCTTAACTATACAAGGATCCACACAAGGGTAATGGGTTTAAACTTACACAGATGAAGTTCAGATTAGATAAAAAGAAGGAGTTCTTCCCTATGAGGGTGGTGAGGCGCTGACACAGGTTGCCCAGAGAAACTGTGGCTGCACCATCCCTGGCAGTGTTCAAGGCCAGGCTGGATGGGGCTTGGAGCAACCTGATCTAGTGGAAGGTGTCCCTGCCTGTG
>JANHGB010036075.1:3268-16503 GCA_026283785.1 Coracopsis vasa | reverse complement strand
ACCTGTTAGCAGCACGGGTCTTGGGACACACACTTATCTCATGAAAAGTCTGCTTTCTTAAGGCATAGATCACTGATGTGAACTGGAGTATTGGGTAAGTATTGTCAGTCAGTTATGAATTCTACCAGGAGAGGGCAGACAGAGACACAGACATACATGTGCACCCAGGCTCCCACACGTTTACATGCACACACACAGACATACATGTACACCCAGGCATTCACACATTACAGACACACACACAAGTCACTTGCCGTGATACTGATGTGATACTCATTGAAACTGCAGTCACACATATACACACTCAGCTCAGATCCTTACAATGCTACTCCTCAAAATTGAAGCTAAAAAGATGTAACCTGCAGAGTCAGCCTGTAATCCAAAGATTGGCAAAGATTTTACTCCCTCTCTTTTCTCTCTTGCTTTTCTTCTTCTTCCCAAGCTCAGAAATACAGATTTTAACTACACTTAATACCTACATATTCAAAACTTAAACATCACTACACAGCACCTAGCACCCTTTTTGCTTAACAAAGTCACTAACATACTTGAAATGCAACATAGCTTTTTCAAGACTATGGGCTGTCAGGTTGCAGGAAGTATGGAAAAGAGTTTACTTTTGCTAATGATCTGGCTTGGAAAGAGTGGAGGAAAAAAATCAGCGCACACAGGGCTGAGGTAGATTTGGCTGTATCTGATGTAATGTCACTGTACTGAGCAGAAAGAAAATGGGGTCTCAGACCAACATGCAGGTGACCACAAGATAAGCAAACCATGTTTAGGGAGAAGATTCCTCCCTTCCAACAGAAGGATGCCTCACCCTGCACTCACATCACTACAGGCGATGGAAAGAGTTATTATTACAAAGCTAATGGCCCTAAACTCCACCTAGCAGGACTGTACGTGGAGGTCCAATAGCAGCTCAGCAACTGAGGGCCAGCTAGTGCTTGGTCTCTTGTTAAAGTGGTCAGGAGAAGGAGAATGAGAGGGCTGTGGAGTGATCTTCCCAGTGCAAGTACTTGCCTGTTGTGCACTGAGCTGACTACAATTTGCACGTTGGCCAACAGCAGGCCAACAGCTTTCCTCCAGGCTGTGGTACCTGATGCAGATATGCCCCAGAGTGTGAGTTTCTTGAGCAGTTGCTTGAGCATCCATCTCTTACCTTCTGTCTGGGCCAGTGGATAGTGTAGCCTCCCACATGGACAAATACATGCACACAAGCATCTTGCTGCCTGCTACAAACCCACCCACAAAGGCTGAAGTGCCTGAACCTTGACCTTTGCAACCATTCACAACTACTACAGCCAACAAGAGATCCCTGCACCATTTTAGACCCACTTGCTCCCAGTGGTCTGGGTCTCTGGGTACAGCTTCCTCCTTACTAGAAAGTGCTACCTCATTAACACCATGAATTCCTACCTGCCTCCTCTGATTTGAGTCCAACAGCCTTCCCCTCCCTCCTGGCTTTTCTGAAACTCTTCATAGCACCAGAACTCTCATGGTTTTGATCCAGATCTGCTCAAAAACTGCAATAACAGTTGATCTTCCTTTCCCTTGTTCCCTCGGATCTCTGCTCCCAGGGCCTAATTACTATTCTAATAATATCCATCAACAGCCTCCTCCGCCTCTCGCCCACCCGGATGAGATACTGCATTGCTGGTAGGGACAAACCCAATCCTGCTCCTTCGGATCCAGGGGTGCCACAGGAGCTGTGCTCTGCGGAGTTGCCCTCATCAGCCTTGGACACAAGCACCTCTGCCTCCAGCTCCGGGTTTCCAACGGGGGCCTGGGCTGGGGAACCTGCAAGGGTTGGCAGAAGCAGCTCAGCCACTGCTTATAATGTTAATCTGCCTTAGGCTCTGCTTTGCTTCCCAAGCGCTGACAGCCTCCGCCTGCCGCAGAGGCTGCCGAGCGAGGGAGCAGCCTCTCCGTAAAACCCTCACCTAAAACTGACCCTGAATTTCTCTGCCACCCTTCACACCCTGCTCCAAGGAGGAATACCACACCGTAAGGAGGAATAGACACCATGGGGAAAGACACAAAGTGCCCAGGGGCAGGGGCGGAAGGACACTGCAGCACCGGGAATGTGGGATTTCAAGAGAAAGGTTAACCCCTTCCTGGCCTGCTTGCCACTCTGGCGGCTGGGCTGACATGATCTCACAAACAAGCCTGCGTCTTCACCTAGCACAGCCCAGACAGCACTGGCACTGAGCTGCTTCTGTGGCCCATGGGAAGGGATGTCTGGGAGGAGCATCCCAGTGTCTCGGAAAGGATGTTCCAGTTGTCTGTGCCCAGGAAATTGCCACCAGGCCATGGCTGGCATCACCAGCATCCTTTCAGATGGAGGTATCCTGCACACAGAGAAACCCAGCAGAATTGCTCCCTGTGATGATGGAAAACGGGTGTAGCTCCAGCACAGCCATCTTGGCACAGGCACAGGGAAGTAGCCAGATGAGACACGAGACATTTTTGCATGGAGCAATTGAGATGTGAATGCATATTCTTTCTTAGCTTGCTGACAGGGGTTTGTGCCCCACAGCCTTTGGGCACAAATGCGTTAATGGTGCTTCAGCAGAGTGGAGGGTTGCACTTACAAAGAGAGCAAACACTGGGGTCCAAAATAAGGGATGTCCCCCAAAGGGAGTTGGGATCCCGCCACTGCTCTGTTGGTGGTGAGCACAGCCAGGAGACAGGACCAGTTTGAACAGAGAGGGCTCTGCATGGGCAGCAAGGCACAGAGCTCCCCAAAAAGAGGGCAGCCCCAGCCCTGCCTTCTGCAAACACCCCCTGTCTGCAGTGCCCAGGGGAGTCAATGGGAGCTGTTTGTATTTTCCAGGATCAGGCCCTCTGTCTGGACCTGGGTGGCAAAAATACTCTAATTGACATCAAGTGACAACTTCCAACAGCAGAACATCATACCCCAGCTTAGGACAACTAGCAAATGCTCTGAGACCCACTGGGAAATCCACTTAGTGAGCTATGTCTCTTGTGGAGATAACATTCAGACCTAAAACACAAGTTAAGGAAGAAATAATGTCACTTATGAAGGACAGTGCTTCTGCTGGCCCTGCTTGGATTTCCATTTGTTTACTGGACAGCAGGGAAAATGGTTCCTTCCCCTTTGCACAAGTCTGTACAGGCATCAGGGCTGGGATTGCCTTTAACCCACTCACTCCCGGGTGAGACAGGATGCTTTCCTTATGCTATTCTGCCCATCTTTATCCCCACCCCAGGAATACACACTCATGGCCCCTCTCTGAACTCACACCCTCCACACTGTGACCTGCTGAAAAGTAACCCAGTAAAACCAGGTACTGTGCAGGATCTGATCTACATCCCTACAGCATCAGCCATCGACTTTTTGGTTATTTACCAGATGATGCTAGATCACTGTTGGAAAGGAAACCTGGCATCTGAACGCTGTTGGTACGGGATGGTATTTCTCCCAGCTCTAGCAAAAAGCAATCCCATAGTTACACCATTTGACAATCCCACTGAGCACGTAGTTTCTTTTTACCCAGGTACATTACACAGGATACAGGGATCACATCGGGAATTCAGATACACTGATACCAGCTGACAGCTAAGAAACCGAACATAACACAGTCTCGACTACACTTAACCCTTCACATGCACAACGAAACAGAAAACAAGGAAGGCTTTTGCCTTTAAAAGTGCCGTGCCTGCAATCAATTAAAAAAGACATTTAAAATCTTGTCACAAAAGATTGAACTTTCCAGTATAGCCTAAGAGGTTAAGTACTAAAATCACACTAAAATGCAGAGGGTGGTGGATGACCAGCTCCTCTAAGTTGCCTTTGAAAATCCAAGACCCAGCGAATAAAGTCAAGGAAAAACATTTACCACATTTTTTGTCGGTAGCTTTTTGCCATAGGATGGTAAGGGCTTTAGTGCCTGAGGTATAGGTAGTTCCTGGATGCTTCTAGGGAAGTGGGAGGGGGGAAGAGTCTGGAGGATAGTTTGCATAGCTTGCAGATATAAAGAAGCAGGTGTGTTCCCCACCAGGCTGTTGAATTTGTCTTCCCCCAGCAAAGCTGTCCAGTGGTCAGGATGCTCCTGCAGAACTTTTCGCATCTTAAACTGTGGGTTGGGCATGAAGAGCAAGAGGTAGTCGAGGCAGAGCTTCTTTGATGCCACGTTGACTTTGGAGTCCCACATCTGCTCCAGGATGACGTCCAGCGGGGTAAGCCCTTTGCTGTCCTCTATCCTGGGAGAAGCTCCATTCCCGAGAAGGATGAGGACCGTCTCTGACCTCAGCAGTTCGCAGGCAAGGTGCAGTGGGGTTTTCCCATCTTCCAGATGAAAGCAGCCAGTCCTATTGATGTAGGAGTTCAAGCTGGGGAGCTTGTGTGCAATTTTGATGATCAGCCCCAAGATATCTCTCCTGTCATATGTGACCGCCATGGCCAAGTGAGGAGCAGAGGATGGGCAATAGCAGAAGTGTTCCCCAGGCACCTTGAGAGCCTCCTCTGGAAAATGAGACAGCAGATATTGAGCATAAGGCAGGTGGTTATGCACCACTGCATAGAGAAGGGCTTCTGAAGGTGAGTAGGTTCTTAGGCTGGCATTTTCCTCCCAGTAAAAATACTCCATAGTTCTCATGTCTTCCAGCATCCACACAGGCTTGTGATCTCTCACAGCCTGGTAGAACATATAGGATAAGAACTTGCAGTGCCTGCTCTGATCATCCTGCAGGCTGGCCTGGTTACTGGCCATGGCTCAGCAAATAAAGAACAGCTCCACGTAAAATCACTCCAGACTGTAAGATCTGTGCACTTGGAATGCAGATCCCGGTGCTGCTGCAACCTTCAGGCTGTCATTGCTGCCTGGACTGCACTAGCTGGAATGCATGGGCTGATCATCTCCACCCATTCATTGTTTTTCCCCTCACTGCAGTGGTTTTGTTTAGGTAAGCACAATCCCACAGGCTCAGTTAACCCATGCCATGCAAGCAGATGGTTAGTAAGTACATCCCGCTCTGTGCGTGGCACAGGTTACTGGAACGCTGTCAGACTGCGAGTGATTTTATACACACACAGCTAGCGAGAACAGAGGGAGAGACTAAAATTAGCTTGAGAGGTGAGGCGGATTTCTGTCTGCATTTCATGTTGAACCAGATCAGCTCATGCACTGCAGTAAGTGTAAGAGCAATATTCATCTCTTTTTTTGTGTCTCACTCACACATACACAGCTCGTTATATAGTAAAAAATATGTGGCAGTGTAAAATGCTCCACAGATGAAAACACACACAATTATATGCTTGGGAAAGCAAGGGATTGGTAGCTGTAGCATTAGGAAGGGATCCCTATTTTATAAATAATGGTATGGCTAGCCACTTAGGAGACACTGATGGTAATGGATTGTCTATAAGGCATTAGTGATGTTTAAGATCCCAGCATTAATGTCTGCAGAGAACAGAGTCAAGCTGCATGTGGAGTAACTACAGCCCAGAGTCATAAAGCAAAAGCACATTGCTCAGTTTAAACACCTGCCTTTGTTTAGCACAGAAGTATCTATGCCTCTCTGTTGCACAGCAAGTACATAAACAAAAGGTCAATGGCCAAACCCCAGTGGTGCGTGGAGAGCTTTGAGGTGAATAGTTCTCAGATGTCATGGTCCAGGGCTGGGGTCAGAGCCAGTCGCAATGGGAGGAAGTGGGATTAATCAATGAGACTTGTGCAACGCCCTGGTAAGACACAGACAACCAAGGTCTACAAGCTTGAGGGGGGAGTGCCTGTAGGATAAGGTAGAAGGACCTGCCAAAATAAAATTCACAGAAAAGAAATGAGCTAAACATTCTTTCTGGCAACTTGTGTGGAAGGAAGGAGGGCTTCCATGTGTCTTATATATCAACAGATTGCAGTAACATGGTGTCTCACCTTCTTGGTACGAAAACAGGGAACATACAGCAATGTTTTTTTCTTTTTCCATTTAGCAAGGAGACAAACATTTATTCAGTATACTCAAAACAGGGAGTATTCAAGTATCAAATCTGAACATCTCCAAATGCTGTCTGGGGTCTACAAAGAGAAAACCAAAGCCACTCACAAAACTGGGTGTAGGTGTAGCACATCTTCCAGAGTTCTCGGTGTTCAGTTCCAGAGCACAAGCATTTCTCTTCAGGGAGTTTTTTTCACATGGTTGGAATAAACAAGTATCTGTCCAGTTTTCACTCACCATTACTTTGGTTATGCATGGAAATGCTGCTGTACAGTCATTTGTACCTGGAATTGCCTGTCTTGTACCCATGGTTGCAATAAACTATGTGCATGCTCAAGGCCAGATCGAAAGCCTACTGAAGTGCGCGGGGAGGTTCCCACTGACTCCAGCATGTTCTGGCTCAGGCATTAGTTGAGCACTTAGAGACACTCATTTTGTTTTCCCAGTTCCTAACCCAAAGCATCTGAAACTTGGACTTAGGTATGTGGAAAAGAGGTGAATCAGTATTGAAGTGGCTAGGCTCTTTTGTCTAAAGCTCTCACAGAGCTCTTCCTAGTAGTAAATCATGACTCTACCCTAGGAATTACATGGATTTCTTTACTTCCAGGTAGCAGGTATGGGAAAACACATACACACACTTTACATGGCTCAGTTTTACAGATCAAACTTGGAATTGCTGTGTCTTTGCTCAGTGGTTATGGTCCACATGGAGTTCAACTTGTTGCACAAAAGTCAAAGGAAAAATATTCTGCAAGTATCTCCAAGGAAAAGGGAATCCAAAATCCCTTAATAAAGAATGGCCACTGGGCTTATGGTAATCACATCTACATCACAGGCCCAGGATGTCCCGGACATGGAAACATCTGTAATTATAGCTGATCTTGTAATGACAGATTACACTCTAGTTCTGCCCAGGAAGCCCAGCACAAAACTAAGGGAGTCTTTTGCATGGTTTGCTCCCCTCTGTGTGGTATTAAATGGCAAAGGTCTGCCTGCCTTGGTGGCCTCTGACTTTGGCCTATTTTGTTTTTTCCAGATGTTTAGAAAAGCTGGAGCTGAGGGCACTTGATGGCAGTGCATTGCTTCTGAATTTTATCACAAGCATAATGCATGTGTAAAACACAGCTTCATTAGAAATGGAAGACATTAACGTGGAAAGATTTATTGAGGAATTGGAAGATTAGGAGTTTGGGAGTTTCTGTTTATTTCTTTGAATTTTGATATGTGGCTAAAAAGAAAGTACCCTAACTCATGAAGTATCTGTTGTGGCTTCCCTCTTGGCCAAAGTGCAGTCTAGGAGGTGAACAGGATCAGGTTTGACTCATAAAGAGAGCATCCAAGGGAGCAGGAACAGTTTAGAAGGGTGAAACTGAAAAAAAAAACCCACCATTTACTACTTCAGTTGGGATCAAGATGCTCTTTAAACCTCTCCTGGACAGATACATTTTTCACATTTTGATGGTGATTTCAGCTTTTAAAGTGATTTGCTTACTGTGAGCCTGCGAGAAATACAGTGTTTTTCTGAGTTATTCAGGGATCTTCTTACAGTGTTATGCTCAACATATGGTTTCTGGGCAAAAGGGGAAGATATCTGACATGTAATGATGTGAATTTACTGTTAGTATTACTGAAATCTTACCACTCTAATAAAAAAAATTCATTATTAGTCCAGATCTAATTATTACAGAAAGATAAAAAATACTCCTATGCAGAAAAACTTTCAATGATTATGATTATAATAAAAATAAAATATAATACTGCTAATAATAATAATGAGTAGTGATGAACATACTTCCTAGCTTTGAGCCCTATTCCTGGTGTTATGCTGCCCTAGCTCACCTGGATCCTAAGGCTGGTGGTTTCATTCTGGTGGTGGTGTTACAGGGAATCATCAGCATCTGGAGTCCTTCAGTGGGAGGAATGTGAGGTTGATAGTGATGGTTCCTTCCTCCTCACTTTAGAATATTCTGGGGGTCAGTTTTAGGACTGTCAACATGCTTTTACACCTTGTCTTTTCTTCATTGCATTGAAACTCCATTTTATACCTGAATTTACTATGTATGTTGATTATATACATGTAAGACACTATTTCTTTGTCCTCTTTGCTGCCCCTAAACCCATCCTTGTCCAGCTCCATATTTCTTTAACTGGCCACAGATGAGTTGTTTGTAGCTGTGAGGTCTTGAGTCAAGCCTCTGCCCAATCTCTTCCCATCCCATGCCTGTACTCCTTTGTACCACATCCTGTGCCTCTACTTCTCAAGGCCTCTGCTGTCATAACAGGCCTATGATTAACTCTATTAACATATAGACATATTAACATAGCATATGAAGTTGGAGTCATGAGCACTTCATGGTGCACAGAAGGGCTGATAATTACTAATTAGCAGGGCTTAGCCTGCTGTATGTGAGTTTCACCTAGTGCTTCACTTCCCAAGCGCAATGAGCCTGAGCCCTACACAACAAGGAACAAACAGAAGGCACAGGAATTGCACGTATCAAGGGAGTTGATTGTGCCTCTGCCTGTTCCTTTGGCCACTTTTAAACTCGGTATAGACAGAGCCCTTGATGTAGGAAATGCTTCCTGCATATATGGGTATTGATAGGCATATCAACACAGCCACCAAGAGCACAGACCAATGCAACATGAGCATTTTGAGACAAATGCCAGATTATGAGCTTTCTTGCAATGCACTTAGGGCAAAGTGGAGCCTGCAGCAAATGCAATATCACCTTCTCAACTCTCAAAGAAGGAAGGTGTAAGACTGAAGATGTATCTTGACATAAAATGTTCTGTGTCTCCAGTTTCACAGGATCATTTGTAGAACCTACTTTAGTCAATTTGTAAAGTTTTCTTCTGTTTCCTACAGGATACTTGAGCAAAATCCCTGCCATTGTAACACTGTGGTCACCTAGTGCTAACACTTTGTGTTACAACCTCCATGTCTGAGAAGGAGTAGCTGAGAGATGCAGATAGCAAAGCATGAAGTGTCATGGGGTTAGTGAAGTTCTGAACTCTGGCCCCTCACAACAATTATCAGATTTTTCTAACAGCATTTCTTCAGTTATGATGAATATTTGTTCATTTAATTCATCTTCTTGCTTTAAAGAAAAATAAATTCTAAAATACATGGCAGGTGTCTATCTCTGCCGCAGGCAAAAGCTGAATGCTTGTTTTCAGAGCCATTCTCATCTTTTCTGCTGAACATAACCTCAGTGTGCGCAACTGCATGGCACTGACCAACTCCAAAGACGTGTGAAGACTGTCTGGTTGTCACTGTGTGACCTGAGTGGCAAAGACCTACGAATCAGGAGCAGCACCTAAGTGAGGTGGCAGAATTGAAGAGTGAACTTTCTCAGAGTGCTGGAGAAGACACAGAGCAACAAGGTTCAACTCGTGCCATCCTTCTGCCTGTGTTCTGAATGGGGCTCCTATGGATATGGGATGCAGGGCCCAAATAAGCTATTTGGCTTACTGAACTCTTTATTTTCAGGCGAACTGCTTTCAAGCAGCAGGTGGGATTGCCAGAGCCTGGGCACTGTCAGATGCTGCAGGCTGGTCAGGGCAGAATCCCTACCATCATGAATCAAATGCTTTTCCTTTGTCAGCTCCTGGGGAGAGATTGCCCATTTCTACAGGCAGGCACACCCAATAAACACTGGAGTTACCCCAAAGGAAGGATAAAGATGTCTCTGACTCTCACTGAATGTCAGATATCTCTTCAAATATAGGTCAGATCAAGTAGCATGCTTGTGTTTGGAGGATGAGATGTCAGCTCAGTTTAATTACCTATGAAAACAAGGCTCATTTTATTCCACTTTCTGAAAATGCTTTTGAGACTTCATTGCACAGAGCCTACATGGCAAAAATCCTGGTGTCTCCTGTTTCTGTGAGCCCATTTATTTCAGATCCCACTCCTGTCCTAATTTGAGACTACATCTCTCAAAGACTGTACATAAATAGACAGATCACTATTCCTCTTCCAGAAAGTAACCTGTCAGCTGAGCTCTGTTTAAAGAACAAAAAGCCCTTGCAGACAGTCTGTGCCCATGGATACACTGAACCAGATGCTGTTTTTTCCAGCGAGTGGCTGAGGCTGAGACAGTCTCATATTGATGGATGTTTTCCTTCCTCATGATGATTATGGGTATTGGTGCCCTGTTTTACCGTACCTCTGTATACATGTCCAGGCTGACAACTACTGAGAAAGCATTCAGGAAGGTTTGAATGCATTTAATCTCCAAAAGCGAAGAAAAGCAATGCTTTTTTACACAACCCATAATTAGCTTGGGGAATCCAGTGCTACACAAGATTGAGGCTAAATTTACAGTTTCCAAAGTAAGATTTTATGTTTTCTGTAAGTATTAAGGTCTTTGTTCTGTGTGTATGCAGCAACTGGCAGTTGACAAAAACTGCGGCTCCAAGGGCCTACCACCGTGTAGATGGGCAAGTAGATAAAACACTATAGCTGTGCCATTCCTGACACAATGATGGCAAGTTTATCTGAACCTTCTTAGTAGTTTTAGTGCTGTACTGGTTGTGAACAAGGGCTTGTCAGAAAGCCTGTGTCATACTTTCAATGAATATGTTTTAGAATTTATTCTAATTGAATCCACCACAAAAGAAGAATCCAGGCTGTGAGCAGCAATGTTAAACCTCACAGTCTCCAAGATATGACCCCATAATTAACTGCTGGAGGTTACTGAAAACAATCTTAGCAACCAGCCTTAGCATCATTACAAATGATTTGTTAGGAAGGTCTTTGCAGTGTCTTCTGAGGCCTCAGAGACTGAGAGAGACTTCAAAGCTAATTCAGCCATCAAGAGTGCCTATGCCTAGGCCCTGCATTCCATTGTGTCATAGACTATATATTTCTTCCAGAGTCAAAGATAACCACTCAACACTACATTCTTTGCAGTTTCCAATGGGTTCTTCTCCAATGGGGTTTTAATCTGGGATAAGTGCACTGTCTGATCAACAATAAGCACTTCAGAAATACCTGATAATTGTATTTGACCAAGTAAAATTCTACTGGACTTTATTATCTCTAATGTTTTGTTCAAAGAATTGTATTGGAATAGTGGATTCCTTGAACAGGTCACTTGTGGTGACAGCCATTGGCAACTTGCTTTTACTACCCCATATAATGTGTTCAGAGCTTGCTAACCTGCAGCTGGTCATCTGTTTCCTTCTTCTTTATGGTTTAATATATATGTGAAGCTGGCCAGTGAGAATTTGCTCGATAGCAGATGGATTACTAGCAAAATGGAAGCAGGAAATTCCATAAGGCTGCTTAAAGGATGCTTTGGGCACAGTGGTTTCCCATTAAACCCATTGAGGTGCAGTGTTTGCTTGGACCATGAACATTCTGTGGGAGGCTCATTCATCAGCACCCATGAAAATATCATCTTGGACAATATAAATACTATAAATACCAGAACTCTGAAACTGCCTTTAATGAGATCCCAGCTAACAGCTGTTGAACATTAAAGCAGAATTTAAAGGCCTTCACAAAGCCACCCTTTCACTCACTGAGGCCTCTGGCTCATTTAGCTGGTTGATTCAGGACAGAAAAATAAATTCTATTTGTGCCTGATTAAACACACTGAAATATTCATCAGTAATGCTCCAAAGGATGTTGGACTTCTTCCCCATACTGCAGGGTTTAAGTTAATCACTCCTGTATTCTGTTTAAAAAGTCTTCTGCCCATCATGAGTAAAACCATCTCCTTTTGATAAAGTTGGTAACTGCTGATAAGGAAAGAACTTTTACTACAAAGTAACTAAGGTAAGAGGAAGAAATAAATCAGCTCAAGAAGCAGCTTTTCCCCTCCATACAATGAAGTCTGCACAAACTCATGTTTACAGTCACCTCCCTGGGTAACTCGTGCCAGACTGCCTTTGCAAACACTTGTTCAAGATCTCAACAGCAGGGTACTGAAATGAAACCAAAACATCAGTGTGGTCCTCTTTTCTTAATGGGATAGGAGATAATTTGCAGGAGAGATACACCACTGGCAGCAAAATTCCTCTGGGTACCACCCTATAAAAATGCAGGCTAATGAAGGGCCATGGCCTATATTCACATTCTGGGACTGCTGCAGTTGACTTTGTTGCACACTCAGCGTGATTCGTCCCCTCTCCCTGCTTGCCTCAGGCTTTGCATTTCTGCACCAAGCTGTGGTCAGTGAATCAAAAACCCAGGAGTTAGACTGGGGGGATGCTGATTGCCCTGGCATCATGGATGGTGGCAAAACCTCAACCTGAGGTGGCCTTCCCTTTGTTTTACCTTGTAGTGATACTGACAATGACAGTCTATTCACAGGGGGCTGTTGTCCCTAACTGCAACATCTGGTGCCATTTGAGATGGACTAAAGACCGAGACACTACACAGAGCTGCTAGAAGGACATACTGAAGCTCCTCACTTTTCCATAAAAGTAGATGGAGTCCAGGAAAAATAACCTGGAGCTTCTGATTTAGCACCAGTGTTGGACACCTCACATGGCTTCACCTGCTTCAGCAGCCACCCTGTGTGATATGACTGGGGACTCCTCCCTCCGAGCTGTTGCTTCAGGAGCTGTTTGGCTTCACTGTACACAACTCACCTTCTGAAGGTAGGCTAACCACTGAAGAGCACATCTGCTTGTTCAAAGCTACTGGAGTCTTCAATGAGAAGACTGGAACATTTTAATAGGAATGGTTCTCCTCTGAAGAGCTCCAGAAAAGCCTCTGGTGAGGTCTGATCCTTTCAGGGCTGAAGAACAATAGGGGCTTCTACTATAGCCTTTCTCTGGCCCTTTTACCTTCAGGGCTGCTGCAGACCCCAGGGATCCAGGGATGTTAAAAAATAATACCATGGAAAGCAAAGAACCACTGGCTGCCTCTGATATCACTGACTCTGTTTCTATCTCAGTTTCCAGTTTGTGAAGTGAGGGGTGAATTCTTCACTCTTAGAATCATAGAATCATAGAATAGTTTGCTCAGAGAGGTGGTGGATGCACCACCCCTGGAGACATTCAAGGCCAGGCTGGATGTGGTTCTGGGCAACCTGATCTAGTTGAAGATGTCCCTTCTCATGGCAGGGGGTTGGACTAGATGAGCTTTATAGGTCCTTTCCAACCCAAACCATTCTATGATTTTCTGTTTGTGACCACCCTGAACGCTGCTGCAGGGATCATCTTCCCAGCTGATGCCTGTGGTTGCCTTTCTTGGATTCTCCCACTAGAGGGGTTCCCTCACTCCCTTTCATTGCGGCTGCAAACATTTACTGTTC